>JAVJIF010024668.1:0-58497 GCA_038442645.1 Agave tequilana | reverse complement strand
TGTGTGATCAAAATTCAACGCATATTGCAAACATTTTGAACTATTTTTGAGATATAGAAATTTTGCCTTCAAAAAAAATCTGTATTTTTCAAAAATAATCTCCAAATTGAAAAACGATTTTTTTCCAAAATTTCTCCAAATACAAAAACAAGATATTTTAAACACTTTGAAGCTCAGTGTGTATGGATATGATCCACTATACATATAAGATGAAATATCTATGTTTTTGACAATAAGCTCAAAATAAGTTTGATAAATTCAAAACGATATTTTTTAAACTCAAAACTATCTAATGAAAACACATATAAATTTGTGTGTGTGTATATGAACTTGAGCAATCCACAACTAATCTATCCTTTACAGTTCTAAAATAAATCTTAACACTTACAAACTAGACAAAAATCTTCTTAAAATCTTCTCTTAAAAAATCTTCTTCTCCTTCTTGACTTGGTCCAAACCTTGATTCAATGAGCTAGACTTCTCTTGAGTATTTGATGCGATCTTGATGCGCGAGCTCTTGAATCAGCACGTACTAGCTTCAAACTTGACTTCAAATCTTTTATTGAAGCTAAACACTTACTAAGATCTTGATCAAATATCTGAAACTAAATAAGCACAAGATCATTAGTACTATAACTACATGAGTTAATCATCATCAAAACTAGAGTGATGGCCTTTGGGCCAAAAATCTCCCCCTTTTTTATTATGACAAAACTCATGGAGTTATATATGCATGGATTAAAGTTAAGCTCATAGAAGCTCTCCCTTAACTCATGCATAGCAAAAAACATAAAGATATTCAATAAAGTGCATAAACTAAACAAAAACATATATGCATAAACTCGCCAAATTCTTCTCCCCTTTTTGCATAAATAAGAAAAATAAACATGCATATATAAACTCTCAAAATTCTTTCTCTCCCTTTTTGTCAGTTCATCAACAAAGGAGCGAAAACACATCAAACAATAAAGAATATATGCGATATACATTCATAAAGAAGAGAGACGTAAAGTTAGCTCCCCCTGCATACATGCATTACATGAAGAAGGGATGACAAGACCCTAACCCACATAAAACATAAAATACAATGCATAAGTGGAGATGTTAAGCTCCCCCTACACATGTGTACCCCATAAAGAAGAGATGTCAAGCTCCTCAATGCGAGATACACTCAATATGAATCTATATATAGAGAAGATGTTAAGCTCCTCTTGCATATAGGCAATAAATATCAAAAAAATTTAAAACAAAATTTTTGTTAAAACTTAAAACAAAATTTTGAAATTTCTAAAGTCAACAACACAAATTTTTAAAATTTCTTAAGTCAACAAAATAAATTTTGATACCAATGAAATCAAATTGAAATACCAATTGAAACAATGCATAAACTTATTAAGCATTTAAATTTAAGTCAAGCTTAGCATAAACATAATTTGTGCTTTAAACAAGTAAATATTGTAAAACAAGCACAATCAAATCTTATATATGTATGTATAAAAGTGGAAATATCAATTTGAAATTGATACTATTTGAATTTTGAGCATACATATATAAGAAACAAATATGAGTATACAAAAATAGAATTTCATGAAGATCACATGTATAACTCATAACTACCACCTTTTCAAGCACGTGATAAAAGATATTCATTTAGGCATATAAGGTATGGTGTCCCATCCAACCGCCTTTAAAGGGTAGAAGTTTTCAAAAATAGAATTTGAAAATAGTTGTAAATTGAAAACACTACCAAATGAAGAATAAATAACTAGTTTAAAATAATTTTGAAAAACTAGTTAAAGATCCTTCATATGTGAAAACAAATCATATATCCCATGAAACATGCTAAAAACACAAGAGTTGACACTCGAAATCTTTGAGGTTCATAAATGCTCATGAAAATAAGTTCATGAGAAAACAAAAGAAACGTGAGTGTACAATAATCAAGTGAGTAGCATATTCATGAAAATAATCAATAAAGCTCAAAACATCTAAACATATGAAAATCATAAAAATTTATTTTCATTAAAATCAAACTTCAAGGTATATGTATGTTCTATCAAAACTTACAATATACATACATATCCCAAACACAAACGAGTCCATATTAGAATTTACATGAAGACAAGTGACTCAAGAGTATACATGTATTTTAGTAGTTTTAGACAAATATAACATATACATGAAGCAAAACATGTACAAAGATAGGGAAAACAAGTATAAATGAAAGAATTATCAAAACTAGCTTATACATGTACATGTAATGAGTACAAATGAGCATTGAAGTACAAACATATAATAATCAAGTGTAACTCACTACTTGTATAGGTATAGACACAAGTTTTAATGAAAACTACATCTAAACAAGTATTCACCTCATGAAGTACAAAACCAAAACATGCTAAAATTATTAATGTAGAAGAATGTAAACTAAATGGAAGTTTAAAGATAGCTACCAAACCATATGAACTATTCTATAAGTCTGCAAATCATGGTGGTCCTCCCACCGAACATCCTTGAAGGTGATGCATCCATAAATACGACCTTTGAATTTGAAACGCATCCACCATCAAGGCACCATTCCTCTCACGTCATGTGAGAGCTCACACCTACATCAAACACAAGAGGTGGGGATTTTGGTACCCATTTCCTCTTGGGTCCATGGGGGTTAGCATCATAGGGAACCCAAACATTTTTATTTGTAAAATTTACAGAATTATTCTATCATAGCAAAATCTTGCAAGATGGCCTTTGCGGCCAAAATATGTACATTTGTACACTCTAGCATGCATATGAGAATGAGTGTGATCATGATGTGCATAGTGTGCATATATATACCGTGGGTTATGTACATGAACATATGGAGCTTGTTTCTATTGAAACAAGGTTCCAATCTAGAATGGTTAAATGCACAATGCTCAAAGTTGAGCTCAAATAATCAATTCTATTTTTCAAGATATGAATCTCATTTTTCAATAGTAGCATGAAGTGCATGACAAGAATGAGAATTAACAGTCTTTTTCCTTTTAGAAATGTTTTTTTTTCTTTTGAAAATTTTTTTCAAAGAGTTATTTTCTTCCAAAACAATTTCTTTTTTTCCACCAAATTAATTTTATTTTTTAAAGAATTATTTCTTCACAAAGATCATTTAATTTTGAAGATAAGGAAATATTCTCCTTTTCAAACATTCATTTTCATTTGAAATGCATTCAAATTTATTTTTCAATCTTTTATTATTCTTTTTAAGCACATCATATTTTAAAGAATTTGTTGACAAAATAAGGCAAGCTCTCATCATATGACATGTCAACATCCTCATCAAGCTCAGATTCAGAATTTATCTCAAGGGGGTTATCCCCTTGGACCATGTAGCATATGTGAAAGCATCACTTCCATCATCCGAGTCACTCGCCGCATAGCATTGTTTACAAAGGGAGATAAGAGTGAGCCGAATCAAAATTAGCAACCCTAAATAAATATTCATCATTTAGGGTAGATCTTAAAGCATGAAGGGCTTTTACATTAGCCTCAAGATTTTTACCATTTAAACAATATGAATCTTTAATAGTGACAAAATAAACATGAGTACCTAGGGCTTTGAGGTACATGGACATCTTAACTTTTCAAGTTTGGATGTTAAGAATGTCAAACATGGGAGGTGTCATGAAATCCATATGTGTGTGTACAAATATTGTGATTAGCTAAAAAGAGGATCTTTAGCTCAAGGTTATTAGACTCAAATCAAGAGCACCAAGCTCTGATACCCCTTTTAGATCACCTAGAGGGGGTGAATAGGTGACTAGCTAATCTAATGATGAATAATGTGGAATTAAAAACTATTAAGCACACTAAAAACTATTATGCAAAACACACCAAGTATAACACAAGAGTGTAGCCGAATTTCTGGTGAAGGATTCTGAACTATCTCCTCAAGATTCCTCTAGATTAAGAGTTGAGGTGCCACTATGGCTCTCTTGGTTGAATGCAAGTGTGAGTAAACAATCCAAGCATATAACAATTAAGCACAAGATATATCAAGCATATAAATGTATAAGCAATGTAAGCATGCAAGATATAAACACAAGTGAGAGATAGAGAGCAATCACAAACACGAAAAATTTGTTTCGAGGTTCGAGCACCCTTGCTCTACATTCTCGCCTTCAACACTAAGAAGGATTTTCACTAAAAACTGATCTCACTAGATCACTCGGTGTCGCAACACCTATAACGAGTTCACACTAGAACTCTTGGGACTCACTAGTCCCTCTCTTGTTCCTGCAAGAACAAACACACGCAAGCACACTAGCTTGCCGAGGCCGCACCTCTATAGTGAGCTCCCACAAGAACTCGAAACAACACTTAACTGCAAGTTCGCCTCCTCAAATACAAGGTAGAACACTTTAGTGATCTTGACGCTTTGATCATCTAAAAACACTCTCACAACAAAGATCCCTAGAGGATTGATATAGTAATGGATAGCTCAAGTATGTGTGAGACAATAAGATAGAATAGTGGAGGAAAAACTCAAGAAATCTCTTTTGCAAAATACTCTTGAAAACTCTCCTTTTGATATGGAAGTATTTGCTCTAAAACAAGTGAAGATAAATACTTAGAGAGGCAGAAAAGAGTCTAAGGGAATCCCATTTTATAGACTCTCAAAAACTAACCGTTGCAGGCCAACTCAGCAGCTGATGCTGCTGCCGGTCGACCGGCCAACGGTCAAATTTCTGACTGTTGCAGCCTGCCGGTCAACCGTTCCTAGGCTTTGACCTACCGGTCGACCGCCCGGGACGACCGAGGCCAGATCCAGAGAGCAGAGCTCTCTGGACGGTCGGCCGGGTCGGTCGACCGGCCCACCAGCCAAACGACTCCTGGTCTAGTCGACCGTCCGGTCGACAACCAGTGTAGTCTGACTGAAATATTTGGGATTAAAAACCTTGTTATTTTAACTCCAATAAAATCCCATAAATTCATATAAAATCTACAAAAATAGGTTCATTAAAATACTTTGATGTACAAATATGTGTGATTAAAATTGAACACATATTGCAAACATTTTGAACTATTTTTGAGATATAGAAATTTTGCCTTAAACAAAAATCTGTATTTTTCAAAAACTATCTCCAAATTGAAAAACAATTTTTTCTCAAAATTTCTCCAAATACAAAAACAAGATATTTTAAATACTTTTGAAGCTTAGTGTGTATGGATATGATCCACTACACATATGAGATGAAATATCTATGTATTTGACAATAAGCTCTAAAAATAAGTTTTGATAAATGCAAAACGACATTTTTCTAAACTCAAAACTATCTTATGAAAACACATATAAATTTTGTATATGTGTATATGAACTTGAGCAATCCACAACTAATCTATTATTTACATTTTATCTAATACAAATTTTAACACTTACGAATTAGATACAAATCTTCTTGAAAATCTTCTCTTGAAATATCTTCTTCTCCTTCTTGACTTGGTCCAAACCTTAATCCAATGAGTTAGACTCCTCTTGAGTACTTGATACGATCTTGATGCGCGAGCTCCTGAATCAATACGTGCTAGCTTCAAAACTTGACTTTAAATCTTTTGTTGAAGCTAAACACCTACTAAGATCTTGATCAAATATCTGAAACTAAATAAGCACACGATCATTAGTACTATAACTACATGAGTTAATCATCATCAAAACTAGAGCGATGGGCCTTTGGGCCAACACATTAAGCACAAGATATATCCAGCATATAAAAAGATAAACAATGTAAGCATGCAAGATATATAAACACAAGTGAGAAAGAGAGATGAGCAATTGCAAACACGGGAGATTGTTTCGAGGTTCGAGCACCCTTGCTCGACGTCCCCGCCTTCAACACGATGAAGGATTTTCACTAGAATTGATCCCGCAAGATCACTCGGTGCCGCAACACCTACAACGAGTTCACACTAGAACTCTTGGACCCGTAAGTCCCTCATTTGTTCTCGCAAGAACAACACACGCAAGCACACTAGCTTGCCGAGGCCGCACCTCTTACACGGAGCTCCCACAAGAACTCGTCACAACACGAACCCGCAATTTCGCCTCCTCAAATACAAGATGAACATTTGGTGATCTCTACACTTTCATCACCTAAAAAATACTCTCACAACAAAGCTCTTATAGGATAGATATGACAATGGAAAGCCCAAGTTTGTGTGAGAAAAATAAGATAGAGTTATGATGAAAACTCAAGAAATCTCTTTTGAAAACACTCTTGAAAACTCTCCTTTTGATATAGAAATATTAGCCCTAAAATAAGTGGAGAAAAATTTAAGAGAGATGAAAAAAACTGGCTTTGAAACCTATAGAAATCTTGTCTAAAATTGGCCAAGGGAGCCCCATCTTATAGGGGATCAAAAACTAGCTGTTATGGTCAAATCTGTAGCCAGAATCGGTCGACGGCCGGACGGCCGGTCAACGGTCATATTTTTGACCGTTGGGGCCTATCAGTCGACCGTGCCCTGCTCATGACCTGTCGGTCGACCGGGAGGTGGACCGAGGCCAGATCCAGAGAGCAAAGCTATTTGGCCGGTCGACCGGGGCCAGATCTAGAGAGTTAACTCTCTGGATCGGTCGACCGCCCGGTTGACCAGCCCTTAAGCCAAAGGCTCGTGCACGTTTCTGTGCACATCGGTCGACCGCCTGGTCGACCGACTTCTAGATCGGTTGACCGGTCAGTCGACCGCCAGAAGGCCAGGTCTGAAATTTTCAGAATTAAATCTTGGTCTAATAAATTCTTATAAATTCACATAAAATCATATAAAATCTATAAAAATAAGTTCATTAAAATACTTTAAAGTACAAATATGTGTGATAAAAAATCAACACATATTACAAACATTTAAACCATTTTTGTGATATTGAAATTTAGCCTTAAACAAAAATACGTATTTTTCAAAAACAATCTTTAATTTGAAAAATAATTTTTTCAAAACTTTTTCAAATACAAAAACAAGATATTTTGAACACTTTTGAAGCTTAGTGTGTATGGATATGATCCAATACACATATGAGATGAAATATCTATATTTTTGACAATAAGCTCTAAAAATACAAAACTCAAACACATGATATAGAAACATCAAATAAGTTTTTCTAAAGATTTGAACCAACAATGTGCATGAATGAAACCCAAAACACATATAAACCATATAAACTTGTTTTGATGAAATCCAATCATGAAACATAGGAATATATACTTTGAAGTTCAAAATCAAAACGGTATTTTCTAAAACTAAAACTATTTATGAAAATACATATAAATTTTATATGTGTGTGTATGTGCTTGAACAATCCACAACTGATCTATCATTTACATTTTATCTAAAATACAAAATCTTAACACTTACAAACATGACACAAATCTTGAAAACCTTCTTTTGAAAATCTTCTTCTCCTTCTTGACTTGGTCCAAATCTAGATCCAATGAGTTAGACTCCTCTGAGTACTTGATGTGATCTTGATGCGCGAGCTCTTGAATCAACACGTGCTATCTTTAAAACTTGACTTTGAATTTTTTGTTGAAGCTAAATGCCGACTAAGATCTTGATCAAATATCTGAAACTATATAAACACAAAATCATTAGTACTATAACTATATGAATTAATCATCATCAAAACTAGAGTGATGGGCCTTTGGGCCACACAAAGATTCACTTAAAATTCTTCGTTTCCCAATAATAACTACATGAGTTAATCATCATCAAAACTAGAGTAATGGACTTTTAGGCCAACACGCTCGTTTAATAGATGGGGACTTACTCTGTGTATCTTTTGTCAATATCTGATAAAGCGACCTAATTCAAGACGTCCATTATGTCTTTTAGATTTGCGATGAATTCACTAAGAGTAGGTTCAAATCTGCAAGCTACATATTCCGAATCGATAGTATTTTCCAAACCTTTATTTGTATTTTTATGTTTTGTTTTACTTTATTTATTTTTTCCCTGAAACTCAAGCTTTTTTTTTTGGGGGATGGGAAAGCTTGAAGTTCCTACTTATGTTCATTTAGCTTATATTTTTTAGTCCCACATTGGATATGAGATGAGGAGGGTATTTTCAAAATTATAAATAGAAACCCTCTCCTTCAAAAAAAGATACAAGTAACTCTTCTCTTCTTTCTCTTAAGACACACTCTTCCACCAATACTGCAGCTGAGAAGGGTCTTTCTTTTACTTAAAAATATTTTTTTGCTTTCAATTTTCGGTAACCGTTCCGATTCCGAGTCTGTGTAGGGACCCAAGCTTGCGCTCGAGTCAGGGTACTGGTGTTTTTGGGAGCTTTTACTGCTAATCGATTGCGGCTAATTCACCGCAATAGGGCATGCCTTAGTTTTCTAGGGTAGTGGCTTGTTACGACTATTCTCACTTGCCAGCCTTTTTTCCATTTATTTTATTTGCATTACAGTAATTTTTTATAGTAGATATAATTGCGGTAGATTTTGTCTTTAAATAATTTATATTGTAAAGTTGGAGGGTGAGTCATTACTTTGAATTCTCATTTTAATTGGTGTGTAGAAAGGTATTCTGAAAGGTGGTTACAAAGGACTTTGCAAAATGAAAAACATCTCACTTGATTTTCAGTGACCTGATCAATGGGATTGGTTTATTTTTGAGTTTGATAAACTTAACCATTTTCAAGCAACTGAGTAAAAACTAAACACATTTCATATAAAACATGAATAGATAATTTAGTGAAATTTTGGAAAATTGTAAATGTTGAAGCGATATCTTTCGAATCAAGATAGGCACATGCCTTCGTAGAACTCTGTTCCTGGTAGTAGATCATTTTCGTTGGGGGCTATAACAAGTTATAAAAATAAAGAAGATTAGAAAATATGTCATAACATTCATGATCATCTCCTTATTTATTACAGACGAGTGATGAAAATCACGGACATAATGTCATAGATGTCACTGTATTGCTCTCACTTTCCATGCCCGCTACCGTACCCACGGGCATAACCTTCACCATAACCTTCTCCAGATCCCGAACCGGTTCCTTCCCCGTGCCCTTCGCCGTGCCCCATGCCCTGGCCACGTCCCGACCCAGAACCAGCACCTGAGCCCGCACCAGATCCTGCAGACGATCCAGCACCCGTGCCCACACCGGACCCCGCAGATGATCCAGCAGCAGACCCTGCAGATGAGCCTGCTCCTGAGCCCGATCCTGATCCAGAACCGGACCCAGAGCCAGAAGCAGAGCCAGAGCCAGAGCTAGAGCCAGACGCAGATCCTGAACCAGAGCCAGAGGCACTACCACTGCCATCGCCTCCTAGGCCAACACTAACACCTCCACCAAGGCCGACCGCAACTCCACCTCCACCCCCTAAGCTTATACCGAGATCCTTCCTAGCGACCCGACATTCACATTCGGCTATCAGAGCAAGTGAAGCAACAAGCAATGCGAGGGCCAAAGGCTGCAAGAAAGCCATTGTTGCTCACTCACAATTCTCAAGCTCTTGTTGGTACCACTAGCTTATTCGACTTAGAGATGACTAAAGATCTGTTATGGTGATCAAGAGAGAGGATGTGACTCCTATTTGTAGGCATTTGTGAGGTACCAAAGGCAACTGGAAGTGAGGTGGTGAAGGGGAAGTGGTGCAACGTGCTGGCGTGGCCCCAATACGTGCGGTTGAGATTAAATTTGTGGATAGTGGAGCAGCACGCGCATTTCTAAGGCTTCACAGCGTCATGACACGTTAGTGTGACCGTGGACCGTCGGCCCAGGTGCACCCAAGGCTCCATGATTGGACTGATTTTTTTATACGCGATCCCATAATAATAATGGGTTAATTTTAACTATTTCATCAGAATTTGTTTAATGAAATTTTTTGTGGATTGGGGAGGCATAAAAAAATTATTAATGTTCATTAAAAGAAAAAAAGTGTTGTTACAAATATCTCTTTTTATTATTGAATGATAATAGATCATTTTAAAAAATTCATTTTAGAAACAGAACATATTATGTTGAAAGGGACGATGGTTAACTGATGTTTACGCTGAGGACAAACACAAATAAAGAATAAATATAAGAAGCATGAATTACTTGTCCTTTTGGCTAGATGAGAATGAGAAGTATAGTGGTAAAAATTGATGATTTTTTTTTCTTCGTTCATTGTGTGTTTTAGTTAAAGGGCGTTAGCTATATTCAAGTGAGAAGATTAAGTTTCAAAATAAACTTCCTCTCCAAAAATTTCTAAAGCTATAGATCAAAGTTGAAAGGTGAACCAAAAGATAATAAATAAATATATAACTAATATGAAGTGAGAAAGAGTAACAAAATTTGCTAAAAAAATATATTATAGTATTAATACCGTTGTTTCTCTCACCTTGTATTTTTCTATTTGATCTTACATAAAATAAATAAATATTTTTTCTCTCCACTTTTCCCGCATTATTTTTGTTAGTTTGGAAGGGATATTTGATATATATGACGATATAATATTTACATATCTAGCATATCTGGCAACTGCTACAACAAAAATGTTAATTCGAGACAACCAACGAATACCTATTTATTTAGAATCGATATAAATATATAGTGATATGGTAAAAGACTTTCTATAAATTAAGTCGCAATAGACATATGCATATTTTATCTTCTCTCTTTAGAGCCAATAAGTGACTGCACTGTATATGTCTATTGCAGTAGTATGATAATTGTCACTAAAAATTAGTTGTTTCAACAAAAAAAAAAAGCGTTTTTGTTGTGACGAACATTGTTTAATCTAGTTCTACTTATAAAAAAAGTAGTATTTCACAAAACAAAAATCCAATGATTGAAACTCTAACCCAAATAATGCTAGGAATTGAAGAGATAGTCCAATCAATCCACTTAGACAGAAAAGGAATTGCATAACCTAAGACCTACATAACCTCAACCTAGCAAATGCTAAACACCTAACCGAAGAACAAACAATTAATGAAAAACTCAAGACAAATAACCTCCTATATGATTCCTATCCTTCCTAATTTTTGTTTCTTTGCATCATAGTTAAAATAAATCTAGGGATATGAACTAAAAGAAGTAACGCTGACATGAAGATCATGAAAAACCCATGAGCCCACCACTTGTGACGAACGGTCGACGTGAATCCTTGCTTGCATGATTCGCAATTGTAGCAGAGTTGGGTGATCTCGTTGCTGAATGCCTGGCAGTCTCCGTAGGTGTAGGGATTGATTGCTGAGTTTGTTGGAGAAACGATGGGGGTGGTGAATTTGTCGCTGGAGTGCCGGAAGACCCTGGATTGGCTGCATTATTTGAAACAGATTGTTCCTTTGTCCGCCTCCAATAAGTTGCATGGACGTACTGCATTCCACATTCGCTGGGGGGTCTGCAGCATCCATACTTGATCGAAAGCAAAATAATTTAGAACCGTCATTAGTATACACGATGCAAAAAGAAATTCTTTGTAGCAAATTCTAAGATGATGCACAGTGTTAGTTTGTTGAAATGTTTGTACTTCATTTTTAATTCATCTGTTCTTGTTTAATTATGGAAGGAAACATGTTTGAGAAGAAAAGAAGTCCCTAATCTAAATTTATGTCGTATTATCTGTTACAAAAAGAAAATAAACATAATATTTACAATTAATTAACTATGAGCACGTCGTATGCACTGCCTTTTCTTGTTTTGAAACTTTACAAAATCAAGTTTCATGAAATTTCCATTGTGTCTTTTCCCATGGACATGTAACAAAACTAAAACAGTTTAGTTACCCAGAAATAAACTAAAATAATATTTTAAATTGTAGAATTAAAAGGAAAGAGCGACATTAACTAATTTAAATTTCTTAGATTCTGTATTGTTATGCGTAAAAACATCAAGTTTTAATATTACATTGATTCATGATGTTGTTGCTCTCAACCTTTGCCCACTTGTCCAAATTAAAAAAAAAAAAAAATCAAAATACCTTCAATGTAGAATTATATATTTTTTGTCTCCAAATCATGGAAACATCATATTACAAACTCATAAGAGAAACAATAAGTAAGCATTTTCATCCATAAAACATACATATAAAATGTCAATGTTTACACAAAGTTTCATGTGGTTTAACTCCAGACATGGTTTAAATCTTGGCGCATGGTATTAGCAAATGTTTTTTATATCAAGATCGTCAATATTAGCAATATCGATTATGGTATCAGCTGATATTATAAAGCTAATATCATATATGGTATCTTAAATCTCAATTTCAGTATTACTTAAATATATCATATTTGAAAGAACTTTTTTCCAACAAGTTACAAGCTACACGGATTCTGCGCAAAACTAACACCCATGGACCCATAAATAATATTAATTTTTTAGCAACAGCACCCCATGTATTGCTTTTGTTAAAAAAAAAAAAAAAAATGTAGATTGTGATCGTGTGGGAAAAATATCTCTATTAGAAAACGCACCTCCAAATTAAGTTGCAATTAGCATAAATATTATAAAATTTTCAGGTAAAAATCTCTGAGAACAATGCGCAGATGAACTAAGTGCTTAAGTACACCGAATCTAAAATTATACCTCAATCGCTGATAACTTCTTATTGTTGAAATCCTCCGCAGACAGCTGAATCGTGTTGTACGCGAGATCCTGGCACGTCCTCGACTCGAAAACACAAGCCCTCACATTCGCCCAGGTCTCACTATCCTCAATCTTGCTCTTGATCCACAACGGCGACGCCGGCACCCCTCTGCTCTCCATGGCGTAGCTCCCAATGAGAAGGATCCCGAATGTCAGCATGACGAGAAGCGCCACGGCCAGCGCGAGGGCCCCGGGGAGAACAACTTTAGCCTCGTAGTGTGTGACGAAGCAGCTGATGGCGAAGGCGACGATGAGGCCAACGCCGATGATATGGCGGAACTGGGGCATGTTGAGGGAGTCCTGGCAGGAGTAGTCCTTGGTGAGGAGGAGCCAGATGCCGTAGCAGAGGAGGGGGAGGAGGAGAAGATGTAGGTGCATGTCGCGATCACCGTGTTGGTTGAGATTTTTGTTGGAGGAAGAGGTTGTGGTGGTGGAAGTGAAGGAGGTGGAGTTACGGCGTCGGATTTTGTTAGGGGGAGTAGTGTGCCTTCTCTCATTGTTGTGGTAGGATGAACGAATGAGCAGAGAGAGCGGAGTGGAGTGAGCTCGGGGGATTAAAAGAGAGTAAGGTTTGCTAAAGTGGTTAGGAAAGCATCAGATATTTTAGTTTTAAGAACTAGTCATATGGGTTGTTAAATAAAAGATTTCTTTTCTATTTTTTAAGGGAAGGTTAGAGAATTATAGGGGCTTATCAGATGTTTTAAAGATTTTTATTATCTTACTGTTCTGATTTAATGTACTTTTTATCCATTTTATATTCACTAATTCGTTGTTATTTTTGAAATTTGAATTACGTTTTTTTTAATGACGACTCACCCTACTCTTTTTGAATTAAACAATATAAGACATATTGATAGACTCCACCACTATGTAAAACTGAACTAGCACCTATTACGATTAAAATGTTGGTTAGACACAGCCACTAAGTGCTTTTTTATTTGAAGTTGCAATAAACATAAACGGTACTGAGATAATATTTTTTATTAATAAAGTCATGGTATACATGTTGGCCCGGAGGCCTTCCTCTCTAGTTTTGATGATGATTAACTCATGTAGTTATGTTTACTAATTATCTTGTGATTTTAGTTACAGATCATTGATCAAGATATTAGTTGGTGATTGCTTCAAAAGAGGAGTTTGGAAGCTTTCACATGGTGATTCCAGGGCCGGAGCATTAAGATCATACATAGCCTTACTCGTTGGATCACGGAGTTTGGACCGAGTCGACTTGAAGATGAAGATCGTCAAGAAGACTTAGGTATACATAGTTTAGTGTGTTTAGATCCATTTGTAAAGATAAGTATAGTTGATATGCTCAAGTGCACAATACACATATACGTTTTGGTTTTGATATTAGTTTTCATGAATAGTTGATCAAAACAAGTTTAATTGGTTTATGTATAGTAGATTCATTCTATACATGCATGCTTAACTTCTTAGACAAACTTATTTTGACTATCCTATTCATGTATTGAAAAATCTAAGTTTGATAAAATCTAAGTTTTGGTTTTGGTAAAAATGTTAAAACACAAAAATAGTTTCATATGCTTGATATTTGAGCTAAAATGTTTATCACATGTTTATATATCAATGCAAAATGTTAAAACTATTTTTGAGTATTTTTACAAAACTTAAAAGAATTTTAGAAATATTTTTAACACAGTTTTCTGACCCAGGACTGTGGCTGACAGGCCAGGTCGATCGACCGCACGGGTCGACCGCACCAAAGGCCAGTCGACCCTTGCGGTCGACCGACGTGCACAGGCTTGTGCACGTTTGGCAGACACAGGGACGGTCGGCCGGGCGGCCGACCGGACCAGAGAGCTTTGCTCTCTGTATCTGGGTGGTCGGCCGTGCGGTCGACCGGGTTTGCCCAACGGTCATATTTCTGACCGTTGGCGGTCGGGCCGGGCGGCCGACCGCTAGCCTGTCAGGCTGCCAGATCAGCCTGACGGCTAGTTTTCTATTTGAGCTATAAATACCCCATCTCTTTGGGGATTTTGATAAGACTTTTGACAAGAAAAATTTCAGAGTTTCTCTAGTGTTTAAAATAAGTTTTCAAAAGTGTTTTTGGGCTTTAAACTTTCAAATTGGTTTTTGTGTTTTAGGGTTTGGGAAAATCAAAGAAAATAGAAATTTGGGAGATTTGTTTTGTTCTTCAATTCTATCATTTACAAAGAGCTTTCCCAAGTGTTTTCTTTGAGTCTTTATTTTTCAAACACTTAGTTTTTCCACTTGAGCTATATCTTCTATCCTAATCTATTTAGAATCTTTGTTTATGGGAAAAAGAGAGATTGTTTGTGGTTGAAAGAAACCACTAGTTGTAAACCCTCATTGTATTTGTGTATCCCTCTTTGGTAGAGGTTTGATCGGAGTGGTGTTTGGATCCCTCTTCAGTAGAAATGATTGTGATTGTATTGGCTACGGGCCTTATCCCTCTTCGGTAGAGGTGGATTGTGGTTGTATTGCCTCAGTGGCATTGTAAGGTTGAGAGAGGAGTTTGGTACTCCTTTAGTGGATTAGAAATCCTTCACGGTGGTGAAGGCTGGGATGTAGAGCTAGGGGCTCGAACCTCGAAACATATCTTGTCTTTGCGTTTGATCCATTGTCTCTCAACTCTATCTCTTTTATTTGTGCAAAGCATCATTCATATCATCATATCATAATTGCTTGTGTTGCCTTATATTATTTCATATTGTTCATCCTTATATGCTTGGCTTACTTGTGTGTGTGCCTCACTTATACTTACCACAAGAGCTTCATATAGCACCTCAACCCATATTTAGGGGAATCAAGAGGAGTTAGTCCAGAGCCCTTCACGGGGAATTCGGCTACACTTGTTGGTTGTATTAAGTGCGATTACAAAACTGTTTTAAGCTTCCGCATTTAGTTCACTTAGTTTCTAGATTAGCACTTACACCTATTCACCCCCCTAGGTGTTTTACAATTGGTATCATAGCCTACGCTCCTGATACTTTAGGCTTAACATCCTAGGAGTGAGATCTTGGTTTGCTAATCTATCATTTGCATTTTGCTTGTTTGCACACATATTGTTTACATCCATGGACTTCATGACCCCACCTATGTTTGACCCTTCCAACATTCTTATTTGGAAGACTAGGATGTCCATTTACCTACAAACCCTAGGTTATAAGGTTCACCTTGCCATTACCAAGGAATCCTACCTTAGTGATAGCAAGCATATAGGGGCCAATGCACAAGCCCTAGAGGCCATTAGAAGCACGCTACCTAAAGAATATCTTTTGCTTGCTTCTAACTTTGATTCCGTATTTGCAGTGTGGAATATGTTGACAACCACAACCACCACCTTCAAGCTTCAAGTGCCAATTCAATAAGAGGAGGAATATAGTGGAGAATCCGAGCCACAACAATGCCATATGATCTAAGGGAATGACTCCCTTGAGGTACAATCGGAAACTCAACTAGATAGTTCTGATTCTAGTTCTTCATGTGAAGATTATGTTGATGCCCATGCTTTGAATGAAGAACTATCTATTATTTGTGAAAATTGATTGAAAAATATAAGGTTTTGAAAAAGAAAAGTCTAAGAATTGAAAAAGAAAATAAAAATTTGCATTCTAGACTTAACAATGTTTTGCAAGAGAAGGTTGAGGTCTATAATGAAAGGGATTCATTGAGATCTCAACTAAACCTTGAAATACACCTAGAGGGGGGGTGAATAGGTGTAATTGCTAATCTAATGCTCTTTTTAAATTTTACTTAAGTGAGTGATGCAACGATCTCTCAAAACACGACTAAGAGCCGAATACCCCTTGCGAGGTTCTGAACTCCTTCCTCCCAATTCCCCTTAAATGGGTTAGAGGTGCGCAATGCAACCGTGTTGTATTGAGGTGTGATCGAACAATTCCAAGTATGAAATGCGATGATGAAATGCACACAAGTAATATAGCAAGAAATATTGAAAGCAAGTAAAATAAACAAGTAAGGATATCACAAATAAAAGTTAGTTCACAAGCAATAGATTGGAAGTAATTTAAAGCAAGAAATTAAGCAAGAAGAACGCCAAGCAATCGCAAACAAAGTGATTTGTTTCGAGGTTCGAGCCCGTAGCTCTAGTCCCCGCCTTCACCTCCGTGAAGGGTTTCCACTATCCCCTTAGGATCCCGTACAAGTCAGGCCTCCAAAGACCTCAAGCCCGTAGCTTCACCTTACAAAGAAATTCCCCTTAGGAACTTGTCTCCACAAGAACAAAGGATTACAAATTGGTGATCTCAACTAGACCACAACACTCTTTCTCTTTTACAAACACTCTCACACTTTTACAACTTCACCTATAGACAGAATATGAAATTTTTGGCTCTATGAAGTGTTTGTGAGAAAAGCTTCAGTTGTAGAGTGATATTAAGAATCAAACAACAACTGAAAATCAAACTTAAAAGAATGGAAATGAAAGCTTTAAACTATTTTTCTCTTTCTCTTGAAAAACTATGAAAACTTGTATTTTTCTTAGTAAATAACTAAGGCCTATTTCCCACTATTTATAGGGAGAGAATAGGTTAAAAACTCTGATTTTTCCAGCTAATATCACCTGCAAAAGCACCCCAACAACCCTCTAAAAAGTCTGTTAAAACAGAAAATAAAACAGTTTTTCAGAACAGCCCAAAGAGGAAAGAGCCGTTGGAGGTGTTGCAGGCCTACCGGTCGACTGCCGGTCGACCGGGACCCTGCTGGCAAAAGAGCCGTTATGGCTCCGGTCGACTGCCGGTCGACCGATCTCAAGAAAGGAACACAGTTTCCTTCTACCGGTCGACCGACCCAGTCGACCGGAAGGATACAGAGAGCAAACGTCTAATTTCGGTCGACCGGTCTGTTGGTCCGGTCGACCGACAGACATGCACAACTTGTGAATGTCCGGACACAGCAGCCGGTCGACTGGGCCGGTCGACCGGTCTGCCTGAAAAACTGTTTTTCTGGGCAGATTTTAAGATAGAAAATTTTGTATAAAATCTTTAAAAATCTGAAGCTAAGTTTTATGCTGAAAATAGTTTATATACATGTATTTAAACAAGTTTTTGAAGATGTAAAGCTTTGGATACATGTATGTATAAACTAAGTCATAAACCTAGAAATAAATATTTTGAAAACATAGAAACATACAAAACAAATGTGTGTGCAAATCCTAGAGCCAAATTTCACATATTCTATCTTTACAAAACTAAACTTACAAACTACAATGGTCTTCAAGACTTCAACTTGAGCTATCTTCTCTTGATCTTCAATATTGCAATTTGAGCCCAATTTGACTTGTCTTGAGTCCAATAGCTTGTATTTGAGTCCAAAAACTTTGTATATATGAGTGAGAGTACTTCTAGTATGATAATAAACCTGAAACACACTTAAGCAACAAATAATATTAGTACAAATAACTAATATGTTTTGTAATCATCAAAATACACTAAACATGGGTTGATTGTAACCTTGGGCCAACAATCTCCCCCTTTTGATGATGACAAAACATATGAGTTATTAAACAAATAAAAGAGGAAAGAGCTTGGAAAGCTCCCCCTTAAACAATGCTATGTATTTAACATGAATATGAACACTATGTAAACATACATAAGGCATTGAAAAATATCATCACCAAAAAAATAAACTATCATAAGGAATAAAAAACAAACAACATATATTTCCTCCACATATTTTTCCCAAAACTTATATTTCTCCCCTTTTTGTCATACATCAAAAAGGGTTAAAAAAAATTTAAGACAAAACAAAACAAACATATTAGAAACCAAAACAAAACAAACAAGATATTTTAAGTATCAATTTTACATACATTCAATTCACCACAAATAAATGAAAATCTTGCATAATCCAAAGGTTTTGTGAAAATATCCGCAAGTTGAAAATCGGTAGAAACAAAATCAATATCTATGTCACCTTTTTCAAAGTGATCTCTAAGAAAGTGATATCTAATGTCGATATGTTTGGTTTTACTATGTTGATTAGCATTTTTGGTCATGTGAATAGCACTAGTATTATCACAATAAATCTTAACATGATCAAAATGTAAATCAAAATCGAGAAGAGTATGTTTCATCCAGAGTACTTGTGCACAACAAGCTCCGGCTGCTACATACTCCGCCTCGGCGGTTGAAAGGGCTACACTATTTTGCTTTTTGGAAGACCAAGACACAAGACAATTGCCCAAGAATTGGCAAGTGCCACTTGTGCTCTTCCTATCTACCCTACAACCGGCATAGTCGGCATCCGAATAACTAGTCATGGTAAATTGGTTAGTTTTCGGATACCACAAACCTAAATCAATTGTGCCCTTAAGATACCTAATTATGCGTTTTACCGCTATTAAGTGTGATTCCTTAGGACATGATTGAAAACGTGCACATAAACATACGGAAAACATTATATCCGGCCTACTAGCCGTAAGATAGAGTAAACTACCAATCATGCTACGAAATAATTTGATGTCTACTTCCTTACCTTGTTCGTCCTTGTCAAGTTTCGTAGTGGTTGCCATGGGAGTCTTTGCTACTTTGGATCCTTCAAGCCCGAACCTCTTGATGAGTTCTTTGGTGTACTTGGCTTGGTTGATGAATGTCCCATCACTACGTTGCTTGATTTGAAGTCCAAGGAAGAAGTTGAGCTCCCCCATCATAGACATCTCAAATTCCCTTTTCATGCATGATTCAAAATTCTTGCAAAGTGAAACATTAGTAGATCCAAAAATAATGTCATCAACATAAATTTGAACTATGAGGATATCTTGATCTATATGTTTGGTAAATAATGTTTTATCAACTTTTCCTTTCTTAAAATCATTTGAAATCAAAAATGAAGACAATCTTTCATACCAAGCCCTAGGGGCTTGTTTTAAACCATAAAGTGCTTTATCTAATTTATAAACATAATTAGGGTGTGTAGGATCAACAAACCCGGGGGGTTGTTCAACATACACCTCCTCATCAATATAACCATTAAGAAAGGCACTCTTTACATCCATTTGAAATAACTTAAAATCTTTAAATGAGGCATATGCTAAGGTCATCCGTATGGCTTCGAGCCGTGCTACGGGTGCAAAGGTTTCTTCAAAATCGATCCCTTCGATTTGAGTGTAACCTTGGGCAACTAACCTAGCCTTGTTTCTAACTACATTACCCGATTCATCCAACTTGTTCTTAAAGATCCATTTAGTGCCAATAGTTGGTCTATCTTGGGCCTAGGAACAAGGTGCCAAACTTGGTTGCGCTCAAATTGATTGAGCTCCTCTTGCATGGCAAGCAACCAATATGAATCGGCCTCGGCCTCGAGGACATTTTTAGGTTCTATGTGTGAAATAAAAGCAAAATTACCACAAAAATCTTGAATCTTAGAGCGAGTGGTTACCCCTTTTGATACTTCACCTATGACGAGGTCCTTGGGATGATGAGGTTGAATCTCCAATCCTTTGGTAGTGGTTGAGAGTGCTCCTTTTCATTTGCTCGATGTTCATTTCCTTGAGCCTCTTCCACTTTGGCTTCACTTACATCACCATCCTTTGGCTTGTCTCCCATGGTAGAAGCATCCTCCAAGGTCACTTTCTCCAAACCTTCATCTAAAGCATCAATTTCTACACAATTCTTAACAAACTTGTTAGATTCCTCAAATTTAACATGAATAGATTCCTCAATAGTCAAAGTTGACCTATTGAAGACTCTATAAGCCTTACTAGTATTTGAGTAACCTACAAAAATAGCCTCATATGATCTAGCATCAAATTTTCCCAAATTAATATTTGTATTTAAAACAAAACATTTGCAACCAAACACTTTGAAATAAGAAACATTAGGTTTTCTAGAAAAATACATCTCATAAGAAGTCTTAGTAGTATTTTTACATAGGAAAACACGATTTGCAATGTAACATGAAGTATGAACAGCCTCGGCCCACAAATAATGTGGTAGACCATATTCATTTAACATTGACCTAGCCATCTCTTGTAAAGTACGATTTTCCGCTCAACTACTCCATTTTGTTGTGGAGTTCTAGGACAAGAAAGTTCATGTTTTATTCCATGTTCCTCACAAAAAGTGGTAAAGGGAAGGTTAATGAACTCACCTCCTCTATCACTTCTTATTTTAATTATTGAGGAGCCATTTTCCTTTTCAACTCTTTTCTTAAAGGCTTGAAAATGTGAAAAGGTTTGACTTTTATGTTCAAGAAAATAAACCCAAGTAAAACGCGAAAAATCATCTACTAAAACATAAGCAAATCTACTCCCACTTAAACTTTTGGTTTGAGTTGGGCCAAATAAATCCATGTGGATTAGCTCTAATGGACGTGATGACATGATATCCTTAATTGATTTGAATGAGGACTTAGTTTGTTTCCCAAATTGACATGCGTCACAAACTCGGTCCTTTTCAAAGTTCAATGAAGGAATACCCTTCACCATTTCCTTAGAGTTAAGCCTAGAAATATGGTCAAATGAAACGTGGCCTAATCTCCTATGCCACAACCAAGAGTCGTCATCGAGGGCTTTTAAACAAGTAATATTACAAGACATATTTAACATATCAATCATGTAAACATTGCTTTCACGAAAATCGGAAAATACACAAACATTAGAAGTTCTATCAATCACTTTGCATGAAACATTATCAAAAACAACATCAAAACCTTTATCACAAAGTTGACTAACACTCAAGAGATTATGCTTGAGGCCATCAACTAAAACTACATTTTCAATTAAAGGAGAGGTGCCAAGTTTTACATTACCAATACCGATGATTTTACCCTTGGCGTCATCTCCGAAGGTGACGGTGCCACCTTCATGATATCTTGATAGGGTTGCAAAGTTGTTGATGTCCCAAGTCATGTGCCTTGAGCAACCGCTATCAAGATACCATAAACCTCTACGTCTTTGAGCTTTGGAAAGTACCTACATCATTTAAAACAATAGTTGACTTTGGTACCCAAACTTTCTTGGGTCCTTGAAAGTTAGTGTTACGAACCCAAACATTATGGTGTGATGCACTTAGTCTATCATAACAAAAATTAGCTAAGTGTCCTTTCCGTCCACAATGTGAACATGAATACACTTTTCTATACATGAATGCATGGTGTGTATGTGAAGTGTGAGCATGCTTTGGGGGTTTACCATGATGCATAGGTTGTGTAGCATGTACATGAGTATGTGCATGAGCATGATGAATATTTCTCTTAGGAGCTTGTTTCTTAGGAAACATATTCTCCATCTTCTTCTTATCAAATTCACTACACTTTTTCAAAACAACATCTAATGAGTCTAATCTTTCCTTAAGCATGGCAATCTCATTAGAGTCTACAAATGGGGTCTTTCCTTTACAAGCAATCTTATATTTTTCAAAATCATTTTTAGTGGAAACTAAAGAAGAATGTAAATCATTATTTTCTTTAGAAAGATTTACAATTTGAATATTAAGAGATTCATTATCCTTTTTCATTTTTAAATATTTCTTCTTTAAGAAATCATAATTACTAGAAAGTTCCATAAAAGCTTCTCCTAGCTCATCCATGGATAAATCTTCATCAAAAGGAGTTGAGGGGGTTACCTTACTTGTGCTCTCATTTGCCATGAAGCACATATTGGCGGTGTCGATCTCCTCCTCGGATTCACTTTCGTCATCCCATGTTGCTTTCATAGCCTTCTTCTTGTATGGCTTCTTGGATGAAGATGGCTTCACTTGTTCCGGACACTCCGCTACTATGTGTCCCGGCTTTTGGCAATTAAAGCAAATGATCTTCCTTTCTTCCTTGCCTCCTTGCCATCTCCTCCTTCTTGGTACTTTGCCTTGTTGTACATCCTCCGGACATTTTTGACTAGAAGTGAGAGCTCCTCGTCATCTTCTTCTTCGTCATCTTCGTCGGAGTAGGTAGCATGACTTTTGAAGGCAATGGTCTTCTTTTTGGTAGGTGCCATGTCCTCCCTTGCCTTTCTCTCCATCTCATGGGTCTTCAAGTTCCCAATGAGTCCAATGAGCTCAATCTCATCTTTGTCATTGAGTTCCTTCAATGTTGTAGCTTTCACTTCCCATGATGGAGGAAGAGCCCGGATGATCTTTCTCACCCTTTGATCATTGTTGATTTCTTCACCTAGAGAAGCAAGACCATTAGTAATCTTTGTAAACTTAGTAACCATATCATCTATGGTTTCATTCTCTTGCATGCTAAAATTTTCATATTGGGACCGAAGAAGGTCTATCTTGGCCCTCTTCACTTGTGATGTCCCCTCATGTGTTACTAGAAAATGGGTCCAAATCTCATAGGCGGATTTGCAATGGATGACTCTAGCTATGTCATCATCATTGAGGGCTTGTAGGAGTGCATAATGTGCCCTAGCATTGGCATCAAACTCCTTGGTCTCAATTTCGGACAAGTAGATTCATCACCGGGGGGTACACTAAATTGTTTAGTCACGGCCTTTGCAACTCGACTACCTAGAGATTGCAAGAAAACGGTCATCTTAACCTTCCATATGGGAAAGTTAAGTCCATCAAACTTAGGGGGTGTCTTAATACCATCGGCCATGTTTACTATGTGGAAATGAATGAAGTGATTAGCAATATAAGGATCTCTCTAAGGTTGTTAAGCCAAATCCTAGAGTCCAAGCTCTGATACCAATTGAAATACACCTAGAGGGGGGGTGAATAGGTGTAATTGCTAATCTAATGCTCTTTTTAAATTTTACTTAAGTGAGTGATGCAACGATCTCTCAAAACACGACTAAGAGCCGAATACCCCTTGCGAGGTTCTGAACTCCTTCCTCCCAATTCCCCTTAAATGGGTTAGAGGTGCGCAATGCAACCGTGTTGTATTGAGGTGTGATCGAACAATTCCAAGTATGAAATGCGATGATGAAATGCACACAAGTAATATAGCAAGAAATATTGAAAGCAAGTAAAATAAACAAGTAAGGATATCACAAATAAAAGTTAGTTCACAAGCAATAGATTGGAAGTAATTTAAAGCAAGAAATTAAGCAAGAAGAACGCCAAGCCAATCGCAAACAAAGTGATTTGTTTCGAGGTTCGAGCCCGTAGCTCTAGTCCCCGCCTTCACCTCCGTGAAGGGTTTCCACTATCCCCTTAGGATCCCGTACAAGTCAGGCCTCCAAAGACCTCAAGCCCGTAGCTTCACCTTACAAAGAAATTCCCCTTAGGAACTTGTCTCCACAAGAACAAAGGATTACAAATTGGTGATCTCAACTAGACCACAACACTCTTTCTCTTTTACAAACACTCTCACACTTTTACAACTTCACCTATAGACAGAATATGAAATTTTTGGCTCTATGAAGTGTTTGTGAGAAAAGCTTCAGTTGTAAAGTGATATTAAGAATCAAACAACAACTGAAAATCAAACTTAAAAGAATGGAAATGAAAGTTTTAAACTATTTTTCTCTTTCTCTTGAAAACTATGAAAACTTGTATTTTTCTTAGTAAATAACTAAGGCCTATTTCCCACTATTTATAGGGAGAGAATAGGTTAAAAACTCTGATTTTTCCAGCTAATATCACCTGCAAAAGCACCCCAACAACCCTCTAAAAAGTCTGTTAAAACAGAAAATAAACAGTTTTTCAGAACAGCCCAAAGAGGAAAGAGCCGTTGGAGGTGTTGCAGGCCTACCGGTCGACTGCCGGTCGACCGGGACCCTGCTGGCAAAAGAGCCGTTATGGCTCCGGTCGACTGCCGGTCGACCGATCTCAAGAAAGGAAACACAGTTTCCTTCTACCGGTCGACCGACCCAGTCGACCGGAAGGATACAGAGAGCAAACGTCTAATTTCGGTCGACCGGTCTGTTGGTCCGGTCGACCGACAGACATGCACAACTTGTGAATGTCCGGACACAGCAGCCGGTCGACTGGGCCGGTCGACCGGTCTGCCTGGAAAACTGTTTTTCTGGGCAGATTTTAAGATAGAAAATTTTGTATAAAATCTTTAAAAATCTGAAGCTAAGTTTTATGCTGAAAATAGTTTATATACATGTATTTAAACAAGTTTTTGAAGATGTAAAGCTTTGGATACATGTATGTATAAACTAAGTCATAAACCTAGAAATAAATATTTTGAAAACATAGAAACATACAAAACAAATGTGTGTGCAAATCCTAGAGCCAAATTTCACATATTCTATCTTTACAAAACTAAACTTACAAACTACAATGGTCTTCAAGACTTCAACTTGAGCTATCTTCTCTTGATCTTCAATATTGCAATTTGAGCCCAATTTGACTTGTCTTGAGTCCAATAGCTTGTATTTGAGTCCAAAAACTTTGTATATATGAGTGAGAGTACTTCTAGTATGATAATAAACCTGAAACACACTTAAGCAACAAATAATATTAGTACAAATAACTAATATGTTTTGTAATCATCAAAATACACTAAACATGGGTTGATTGTAACCTTGGGCCAACAAACCTTCCTCTAAAAGAAAATGAATTTTTGAAAAATAAAAATGATTGCAATAATGTTTTGAAGAAAAATGAAAACTTGTCTTCAAAAATTGATTTTGTTTTAAAAGAGAATGTTGCCTTGAAAAACAAAATAATTTCTATTTCTAATGATTTAAATGTTTGTTTAAAGAAAAATGAAGCTTTGCAAAATAAGATTGATGCACATGTTTGCCATGCTAGGGTAGTATCACACACTTCTCCTATTGCATGTCACACTTCTTCTTTGATTGATAATGATATAAATATTTTGAAGAAGAGTGTTGATTGTTTGGGCTCCACTTTGAGCCAATGTGTTGTTGGGCATACACGATTGAAATATTTGTTTCGAAAGAAACAAGTTCCATCTATTCATGCACACCCATCACGGCATACACATGCTCCTCACGGACACCATCATCACATGTATGCTCATGTGTACACTTGTACACATTGTGGACGTAAGGGCCACCTTGCTAAATTTGCTTTGATCGTATACATGATTGTAATTTAGCAAATAAATTTGTTTGGGTTAGGAATGATACTAACCCCCATGGACCCAATAAGATATGGGTACCAAAGACCACCCCTCTTATGTTTGATGTAGGTGTGGGCTCTCACATGACGTGAGAGTAGCGGTACCTTGGAGTGGATGCGTTCCGTACTTAAAGGAGATTATTTGGATGCATCACTTTCAAGAGAAGTTTGGTGGAGAGGACCACCACGTTTTGGAGACAAGAAAAGTTGCCTTCTAGGTTTTGGTAACGATTCCTAACTCCTTATTATTGTTTTCATGCTTTCATATTCATTGTTTATAGCATGTTTTATTGTTTATTGATTATTATGATAATGCCATGCTTATTAGATCCTTGACATGCATGTATAGCCCTTTTGAGACACCCATGTTTAATATGGACCATCATTTTTGTGTTCTCACCATTTGTTTAGCTATCATGTTTATCATAGGTTTAATAACATGTGAATTTGCATAATAATCATGTTTTTGTTTATCATGATGAATTTTGTTTTGTTTAATGCTTCATGCTTTGATTACTAGTTTAAATGTTAGTTTTCATTAAGACTAGGATTTATACTTGTACATATAGTGGGCCACAAATAAATCTATATATGTTTGAGCTTGAATGCTTATTTGAACCCATTAGATGTACTAGTATAGTCTAGTTTTGATGATCCATGCATTTTAAACTTGTATTCTCATTTTTGGATTTGTTTTTGTGATTATGTTTAACTTCATGTATATGTCTATTTTATCCAAATTATTGATTATACATATACATCCTTTGAGCCACGTGCCTTCATGCATATATCTTTGTGGACTCGTTGTGTTTGGATATGTATGTATACTTTAATTGTATAGGACATACATATACCTTGAAGATTAAATAGTTTTGATGATTTTCATGTTTTTCATGTTTCAAGGAATTAATTGAGCCTAATTGAATATCTTTCATGATTATGATCTTCACATCTTATTTGTACACTCACATTTATTGTTTACTCATATGTTTGTTTTCATGAGTCATATTTATGCTTAATTGGCTTAGAGTGTTGATTATCATGTGGATTTCATGTTTCATGAAAAATAATTTTGTTTTGTTCCTTGCTTGAAGGATTTCGTACTAGTTTATAATTTTTTCATATAACTAGTTACGATATTCTTCGTTATGGTAGAGTTTTTTAAACAAAGCTTATTTTCAAATCTATTTTTGAAAACCCCTACCATCCACGGGCAGTTGGTTGGGAGACCATGCCTTGTGTATGCTTTACATTGAAAATCTTTTAAACATAAGCATGTGTTGGGTGGTAGTTATATGATGTATACACTTGATCATTATTGTTGTTTCAATTGGTATCATTGGACTCTTTCAATTGGTATCAATTTTGACCTTTCTTGTATACTCATATATGTTTGTATGTATGTATGCTTTCAATTCCAAGAATATCAATTTCAATTGGTATCTATTTTTCATACATATATATGTTTGTGTTTATGCTAAGCTTGAGTTTCAATTTTGTTTCAATTGATTAGTTTTCAATTGCTTTTCAATTGGTATCTTATTACAAGCTTATGCATATGTTTTGTTGGTATTTCATAAAGGGGGAGAAAATTCGATTTTCATATTTACAATTGGTATTTGTATTTCCACTCCCTTACTTTATGATAGAAAATAATAATTTCAATTTGTATCATATGTTTAAAAAGAATACTTTTAATTGGTATCAAATTTGTTTTATTGAGAAAATTCAAAATTTTGTTTTAAAGATAAATACAAAAGTTTTGATTTGAATTGCCTATATGCAAGGAGAGCTTAACATCTCTTCTACATATAGATTCATGTTGAGTGTATCTTGTATTGAAGAGCTTGACAATCTCTTCTTTATGTGATACACGTGTGTGGGGGAAGCTTCACATCTCCTCTTATGCATTGCATAGTGTATGTTATGTGAATTAGGGCTTGTCATCCCTCCTTCATATAATGTATCTATGTAGGGAAGCTTCACATCTTCCTCTTCATGATGTATATAGCATATACCATTTATTTATTGATCTATGTTTACTTTCAATTGGTATCAAGATGCTACTTTGACATATTTTCAATTGGTACCTTAATTGATTGTCACCCTATTTGGTTTTTGTTTTTGTTTTAGACAAAAAGGGGGAAAATATTGTTTTTATTAACCCTTTATTGATTCATTGTTTCGAACAAAAAGGGGGAGAAAAATTTATTGGTTTGGTTTTGCTTTTACCCTTTTTATTGATGATTGTTTCTTTGTATTAAAAAGGGGAGAAGATTTTGTTTTGTTTTGGTTTTTACCCTTTGTTGATGATTGACAAAAAGGGGGAGAAAGATTTTGAGTTTAATTTAGTTTATATATGCATATTTATGTTTTGCATATATTAAGTTTAATTTAGTTTAATTTTAATTGGTATCTAGAGCATGTTTTGTTTTTGAACATTTCATTGGTATCTAGAGCCTTTTATTGTTTATGCATGATTATGCATTGTCATTCATTGCATATTTATTGTTTATTTGTTTATGCATGAGTTAAGGGGGAGCTTCTTTGAAGCTTAACTTTAATCATGCATATATAACTCCATGAGTTTTGTCATCATCAAAAGGGGGGAGATTGTTGGCCGGAGGCCTTCCTCTCTAGTTTGATGATGATTAACTCATGTAGTTATGTTTACTAATTATCTTGTGATTTTAGTTACAGATCATTGATCAAGATATTAGTTGGTGATTGCTTCAAAAAGAGGAGTTTGGAAGCTTTCACATGGTGATTCCAGGGCCCGAGCATCAAGATCATACATAGCCTTGCTCGTTGGATCACGGAGTTTGGACCGAGTCGACTTGAAGATGAAGATCGTCAAGAAGACTTAGGTATACATAGTTTAGTGTGTTTAGATCCATTTGTAAAGATAAGTATAGTTGATATTTTCAAGTGCACAATACACATACACATTTTGGTTTTGATATTGGTTTTCATGAATAGTTGATCAAAACAAGTTTAATTGGTTTATGTATAGTAGATTCATTCTATACATGCATGCTTAACTTCTTAGACAAACTTATTTTGACTATCCTATTCATGTATTGAAAAATTCAAGTTTGATAAAATACAAGTTTTGATTTTTGGTAAAAATGTTAAAACACAAAAATAGTTTCATATGCTTGATATTTGAGCTAAAATGTTTATCACATGTTTATATATCAATGCAAAATATTAAAACTATTTTTGAGTATTTTTATAAAACTTAAAAGAATTTTTAGAAATATTTTTAACACAGTTTTCTGACCTAGGACTGTGGCTGACAGGCCAGGTCGGTCGACCGCAAGGGTCGACCGCACCAAAGACCGGTCGACCGATGTGCACAGGCTTGTGCACGTTTGGCAGACACAGGGACGGTCGGCCGGGCGGCCGATCGGACCAGAGAGCTTTGCTCTCTGTATCTGGGCGGTCGGCCGTGTGGTCGACCGGGTTTGCCCAACGGTCATATTTTTGACCGTTGGCGGGCGGCCGGGCCGGCCGACCACTAGCCTGTCAGGCTGCCAGATCAGCCTAACGGCTAGTTTTCTGTTTGAGCTATAAATACCCCATCTCTTTGGGGATTTTGATAAGACTTTTGACAAGAAAAATTTCAGAGTTTCTCTAGTGTTTAAAACAAGTTTTCAAAAGTGTTTTTGGGCTTTAAACTTTCAAATTGGTTTTTGTGTTTTAGGGTTTGGGAAAATCAAAGAAAATAGAAATTTGAGAGATTTGTTTTGTTCTTCAATTCTATCATTTACAAAGAGTTTTCCCAAGTGTTTTCTTTGAGTCTTTGTTTTCCAAACACCTAGTTTTTCCACTTGAGCTATATCTTCTATCCTAATCTATTTAGGATCTTTGTTTGTGGGAAAAAGAGAGATTGTTTGTGGTTGAAAGAAACCACTAGTTGTAAACCCCCTTGTATTTGTGTATCCCTCTTTGGTAGAGGTTGATCGGAGTGGTGTTTGGATCCCTCTTCGGTAGAGGTGATTATGATTGTATTGGCTACAGGCCTCATCCCTCTTCGGTAGAGGTAGATTGTGGTTGTATTTCCTCGGTGGCATTGTAAGGTTGAGAGAGGAGTTTGGTACTCCTTTAGTGGATTAGAAATCCTTCACGGTGGTGAAGGCGGGGATGTAGAGTTAGGGGCTCGAACCTCGAAACATATCTTGTCTTTACGTTTGATCCATTGTCTCTCAACTCTATCTCTTTTATTGTGCAAAGCATCATTCATATCATCATATCATAATTGCTTGTGTTGCCTTGCATTATTTCATATTGTTCATCCTTATATGCTTGGCTTGCTTGTGTGTGTGCCTCACTTATACTTAACCACAAGAGCTTCATATAGCACCTCAACCCATATTTAGGGGAATCAAGAGGAGTTAGTCCAGAGCCCTTCACGGGGAATTCGGCTACACTTGTTGGTTGTATTAAGTGTGATTGCAAAATTGTTTTAAGCTTCCACATTTAGTTCACTTAGTTTCTAGATTAACACTTACACCTATTCACCCCCCCTCTAGGTGTTTTACAATACATAATCATAATTTTTTTGTCTTCCAATGACAATTAAATAACCATCACTATACATATTTATTGTGACCATATATAATAGTGTAGTGGTCAATTTTTATCGTATGTCGGGATCACGCCACGTGTCCTGCTATCTCAGACGAGCCCTAAGCGATCAGTCGCCTTCCCATAAGTGGCCCAGCGCACTTTTGAATCTAGCAAGAGCCCAAAGAGAAATCCTCGGGCCTTACCTCATGCTCACATCAATCTAGAGCCACTTACACAGATCATCAACTCAATCGGGGCTTGACGGTTCCTAGAGGCTTCAGTCAAAGGTGCAAAACTACCTCCAAAGCTACTCCGCTCTCCGACATGAAGACCCTTCGAAGCTTGCCGCTCCTGCGCTAGTTATAACTGGGCGACACGACTCTCGCAATTCACGAATTCAATCATGCTACCGGATCATCCTCATGTTTAAAATGTTACAATATCCCTACTTCAATGCGAGTTGTTATAAATAGTGGTGGATATCTCTGAATGGTAATCTATACAATCAAGTAGCGCAGTCCATGTGGTTACGAGAAAATCATAATGTGCAAATCGTGCAATTATGGAGATCCGATATATTCGCACCCTCAACGGCAGCCCTGACATGTATAAGTACCTCTCCATCTCCATCAAGGAGGAGAAACTTCTGATTACTGATGAAAATACCAGTTTCTAATATTCTCTACTTTTCTCAAATAAAAATACTTATTCTCAAGGTCTTTGGCCAATAGCACATCAGTGCTCCTAACTCAAAAGGCATTTTTTTCAGTGTGTTTTTGGCAGGAACGCTCAGAAGCATCTAATTGTCTGTGGCGGAAAATCCCACCACAAACAGCCACTTTATAATTTATTGTGAATGTTCAATATTTGTATTAGTGATTTGTTTTTAAATTCTATGACAACTAACTATGATTATTTTGCTTTTTGAACAAATATAAACATCCTTAGATTGTTTGTTAATCTGGCTCTACAATTTTGCAATATAACGAGTAAATTAAGGCTTGAAGAAATTTTTTTAAAGAAAAAGGATGGAGGTTACCCTCCAGCCTATACATACACACTCATCACTAATTATCCAAATTAAATCTCTCAATCAATAATTGTGAAAATCAAATTTGGAACCTCCTCTTGAGAGGTATTAGCAATGGGCCAATCCAGACCTGTAGAAAGTAAAAGGAACCAGTCTTTCACTCTCAAAGAGACTCCTCAATGATTTAAATCTAAACTTCAGTTCAAAGTGAAAACATCTGATAAAGATTGTTCTTTAACCCTTTCATGTAGCTCCATCATCAAAATCCCCAACTGCAAAATTCTAATCGGCAGTTCCATCCAACAAGTCTGTTCTATATGTTACCCTCTCCTACAGTCCTACTGCTCACTCACCTCAATCTCGCAGATATGCCTCAAAGCAAGCATTACCTATGGCTCTAGTTATGTTCTTCTTGTGGCTGGCCACGGCCGCAATTGAGGGATAGCCTGTGGAAGATGGTTTTATCAGATGCCAGATCACAGACAAGATAACTCTCTTTTGTATTAGGGGCACCAGTGGGGTGTTGGCATAATATCCTCGGGAGTGAGAATCCGTAATCGGTTTGGAGGAAGGTATGAAAAGAATGGAGACGACGGCCAGCAGAGGAAAACTGTTGGCGTGGTCTATACTAACTAGTATATGGAGATAACAGACTGATAAAGAAAAACTATCAGTCAAGATCATGGGGGTGTTGGGTGGTACGTGCTCTTTACAGTAAAAGAATTCATCTCCCCTTCCCCTTGAGGAAGAAAATTTTTATATCTGACTATGATAGTCGGCATGGAGGTGGATAGGCACAGATGAGTTTCCCGCAACTACACGATTTGCACATGTTGGTTTGTTGTAACGATTGCGATCACCATCACTGGTTGTTTGGGATTGCATGTAGGAAAATCCTCCACTGTCTATAGCTGCCCACACTAATAGGAGAGTTACACGTCATGAACGTAGGGAGGATGAAGCTGCATAGTTATCGGCGGTGATTTAAAATGATCTGTTGTCGGAGCTTCAAGTTCGGAGCTGAAGCCTTCGAAACGGAAAGGGCTTGAAGTGTAAAAGACCCTAAGTAATATGGTGAGGACTTTGAAGGGGAGCTCTGATGCCTCTCGTAGAGTTAGAAGATGAAGGAAAAGTTTTGCTGTAACACCCCGAATTTTTCAACCCTGATTTAATACTATATTCCTTGAGTATTGAGATTATAAAGAATATCAGGAATTTTAATTTGGTTATATTTATGTGATAATAAATTTGGAAATTTATCAGGGAAATTTGAAATGAATTAATTGGAAGTATTTAAATAGCTATGCATGTTAAAAATATTTATATGTAATAGTGATAATAATATTGGTGATGTATACAAGAATGTATTGTATATGTTTATGTGTATAATGGTATTTCATGGAAAGATACAAACTATATAAGTGGAAAATAAAGTTTTATTTTATAATGTAGGGTGGAGATGAGAACTAGGGATTTAAAGAGTGAAGTGGAGGGTAGAGATTTAATTGAGATTGTGTAGGAGAGGATCTTATGATGACAAGTGGCAAATAAGGCAAGTATAATATATATAGATAATTATTTATAATAGGTAAGGGAGAGAAATAAGTTTATTTTCTCCCCCAAATCTCTCTCTCTCCCTCACGCAGTTTTCCCCCTCTCTCTCTCTCTCTCTCTCGCGCGGGTGGCCAAGGAGGCGCGGCCAGGGCGCGCGGCGGCCGCGGCCACGCACGACCGGAGGCGCGGCCAGCGGCGGCCAGGGCCGCGGCAGCGACGGCGGCGGCCGGCTAGGGCGGCCGGACTTCGGAAATTTCGGCGGTGAGTGGGGTTTCCCTTTTTCTCATTCCTCAAATTCAATCAATTTTTATTTTTATCCCTAGATCTTGATCCTTGATTTGAGTAGAATTGTTTCCCTTGAACTAGTCATGTGTATATATTCCTTGAAATCCCTTGGCAATGCATGTAATGATCAAACCTTGATCTCTAAATTTATGAGAAAATTTAATTTGCACCTAAATGATGGGTAAGGAGGTTGCATGTTAAGGTATGATTTTAAGCTTGCTATTAATGGGTAATTCGATTGCACTTATTAATTAATGGAAGGTGAAAGATTTCTATAGTAGTAATAATGTAGTGGAGGAGACCTTAATTTGACCAAGCTTATCTAGTTTTCAATTTTCAAATTCGGAGAAATTTTAAGGCACATATAATGATCAATTTGTGTCATCTAAGGGAATCCCCAATTTACGATTCCCCCATATTTTCTTTTAAAAGTTTCAGAATAAATTAATTATTTTGAGTGAATAGATAATACCCTTATAGGTGCAGGAATTTGTTCAGGATCATAATCTGTAAATTTAAGTGCATATCAGCAGTATGTTGGGGTTTAATGGTATCAAATTTTATACCGTTGGAAAGATAATCGAGTCTACTTTCCAACGGTTCATACCATACCCTCATAGGATATCTGTAACTTAAGCTATGACTGAAACATTGAAGGTTGGTCAAACTGTCATGCTGCAGAATTCAGCACAGCTGATAGGTTTTTGAATTTTGGAGCAGTTTGGTTAATCCAAACCTATCATGTAATAGATCATTGGAAAGGTAGTGGAGTCTAGTTTCTAATAAATCTTTCCTCGTTCTATTCCTATACGTAGAATGAAAGTTATTATAAAAACTCCGTTGGTTATCCGGAAAGATCGAGCCATAAAATTTTGTCAAACAAAAGGTTCATGACTGGTGGTCACTGCAACATCAAACTACTTATAGTATGTGTTATATTGTCTAAGAGATATATATATATATATATAGAGCTATACGAGTCCACCTCCCAGCAGTTTATTCACATTCCGGTTGGATGTAGGTGATAGAGGCTTGACGAAACATCACGAGCAAATCGAGGGATTTTTAGAGTGATCCTTGTTGATATAGTAAAGGCTTTGCAAATCCTTAACATGTAGGGATTTAACTTCAAGTTCATTAATGCACAAAGCTAAATTGTGTCCCTTTTATAATTAAAATATAATTAGAAGAGAAATTTGGAGAACACGGAAATCTCCCCAATTAAACTCAAGCCCTCCTTTCATTAGAATTTTTAGTATATAAAGTAGATGAGATTGTACTCCTAACGTCTACACCTGAAATTGTCTTGGGTAATATTCTAAGAAGTCTAAGAGATAGAAGAGCTGATAAAATCTCATGACCTTGTAACAAAAGATTTAATTATGTTATACCCGAAAGTTGATATCAGCATAATATGAGTCATGAAGGATTTTACTAAAAGTTTTAATAGGGTATCTACTCCAGATAGCAGACTATCCTTATCTGGCTCATAAAAATATAAGGTACCAATAAACTTCGTGTGCAGTTTAGTGCCAAGTGAAATGAGATCCGTACTTTACTATGCATATGATAATTTTTAGAGATTCCGACACTGGGTTAAAAGTGAAAGATTTGTTACTGTTAAGAAGGTTCACATTCCTACCTTCAGTTTAAATAAGATGTTGTCTATATTCTCATTGCAAAGAAAGGTATATACTGCTCAAGTCATTAACATTTCTAAGTTCAGCTGAAAGTGTTTAGAAGTTATTTAACATAGAAGGTGATATGTTAGTAGATGCCCCTATTAACATCGTCATAGTCAACTAAGAATTTTATGAGAATGATTTGTTTTGTATAATATACCTAATATGAATAGTTGGATAGAGCATGAATGAAAATAGATGTTATTACTTAAGTGCTTACCTATTGGAGCACTTATAATTGATAAGCATGTTAAGAATCCGAACTTTGGAATTGTGTGAATATGATTTTGTATGATATTGTGTGTATTAAATGTAGGAAGGGGCCAGCGGGAGCTGGTAGGTGTGAAGACAGGGTATGATATTGTGTGAAATGTAGGAAGGGGCCAGCGGGAGCTGGTAGGTGTGAAGACGGGGTATGATATTGTGTGAAATGTAGGAAGGGGCCAGCGGGAGCTGGTAGGTGTGAAGACGGGGTGTGATATTGTGTGTGTTAAATGTAGGAAGGGGCCAGCGGGAGCTGGTAGGTGTGAAGACGGGGTATGAGATGGGTCGTGTGTCATGAAATAAGATGTGCTCATTCAAATTGAACAGTGTTCTATGCTTGTCCTTATGCATGACTGTGAAGCTCTGCTTTATTATAAGAGATAATGAAATATTATATGATGGGTGAAAGTGCAAGGGTTAATCCATGCAGTACTTAAATGGTGATATGATATACATGTATTTGAATCCTTACAAATGATTAAAAATGAATGATTATGCGTGATACAAATGTGTATGTGTGTGTATGTGACACTGGGGGTATGAGGGTTGTGTCATCGTATATGACATGAAACCATCAGAATACAAGTTTAGCAGATTTAAAATGAATACCATGTATTGGGTGAAAATGTGCATGTGAATCCGTGCTTTACTTGAAGGGTGAAGCGTTATTGCATTACGAGAAATATGATATGATTGTATGTTACATAATTATGACTTGTGAAGTAAGTGTTATCTGAATGCAATAACTAGGTTTATGGCATAACTCTTGTGGTTAATGTATGATAGCGTAAACACAAGGTACGTGGGTAATACACACTATGTACACATAAGACGAGAGAGTTTGTTATGTAACTCTTAGACCTTATCACACATAAATATGAAAATCCAAGAAAGAAATTGGGGAATACGATCATAAGAGTCTGACCGTCCTCAGAAATTTTAGAGGCTGAGGCCTTAATTATTAAACTATCGGATGCCTTCGATTCTTGCCTTCTTTCTGTTCAGGTTTCTTTCGTTGCATGAATATTCATATACTCTCATTGAGATATTATCTTTTCGTGATTTATTTCCTACCTCACTCACTGAGCTGTCGAGCTCACCCTCCCACAGACTGATATATTGCAGGTTGCTTGGAGGCAGGGGTCAGGTCTATGCTGCGCAGGGTTCGTTCTGTATCAATCCAACTCTTGTATCTTGGAACGCTTGGATTTTTTGAATGATACATGTGGGTCGTGAGATAGACTATTAATCTTGTATATATATAGATTTGGAGAACCTTGTAGTAGTTTTCATTTCAAGTTGACATTCGAGATATCTTGTATTGGGTTGTAGTAATAATATGTATATTTATCAACATGATGCCATGTGAAGTTGAAAGTTATCATTCCTGAGACTCTATGGATGAATAGAAAGAAACTCTAGAATTCATATTGATATGTTTCTTCATAAGTAGGCGATGTCAAGCCGAAATACTTTTATGATTGTGTGGATAATGTTGAATAGAGTTATATGGTTGGAATGAGAATAAGTAGGCTGATGTTAGCCGAGATATATCATATCTGTATTGGATATTATATCCGACCAATAATTACAAAGGAGGTGCTGCCGAAATTTTTAAGAAATAAGGAAATAATTTGATTAATCGGCTTTTGTAAGATGGATGTTATGTAAATTGAGGATTTATTAAACTGGGACCGTTACAGTTGGTATCAGAGCACAGGATATGGATGAAGGATAAACTTAGAACGAATAGTAGAAGAGGATTGGATTGATGGGGGCTGATTTTTGGATTGATTTGCATGTTTATGCCTTGTATGTATGTGAAAACATTGTTTGACTTGGTTGGTTTAAGGAGGGTAGGAGTTCTTACGTGTATGACTAATCCTGAAGCGCGGGATATTTGGTCACTACCTTATGTTCGGATTATGGTACCCACATGCCAAAATTCGGATGTGTTCGGCTGAGGGTGTGGGCCCTCAGAACGAGCTGCTAGTGGTATGGGACACTGGAGTAAGGAAATGATTAAAATATCAAGCGAGTTAAGATTAAGTCGGATCGTAAGAATATAGTATAGGAAATTGTTCATGAAATACCAAGTTCTTGAGGAAAAGGATCGAAAGGGGTCTTTTATGGAAGTAAGAATTTGAAGTATATAAGAGAAATGCAAAGTTTTATGCTTACTTACTTCAGGTAGCAAGTTTCGAGGACGAAACTTTTGTAAGGAGGGAAGAATGTAACACCCCGAATTTTTCAACCCTGATTTAATACTATATTCCTTGAGTATTGAGATTATAAAGAATATCAGGAATTTTAATTTGGTTATATTTATGTGATAATAAATTTGGAAATTTATCAGGGAAATTTGAAATGAATTAATTGGAAGTATTTAAATAGCTATGCATGTTAAAAATATTTATATGTAATAGTGATAATAATATTGGTGATGTATACAAGAATGTATTATATATGTTTATGTGTATAATGGTATTTCATGGAAAGATACAAACTATATAAGTGAAAAATAAAGTTTTATTTTATAATGTAGGGTGGAGATGAGAACTAGGGATTTAAAGAGTGAAGTGGAGGGTAGAGATTTAATTGAGATTTGTGTAGGAGAGGTGGCAATTGGAGAGGATCTTATGATGACAAGTGGCAAATAAGGCAAGTATAATATATATAGATAATTATTTATAATAGGTAAGGGAGAGAAATAAGTTTATTTTCTCCCCCAAATCTCTCTCTCTCCCTCACGCAGTTTTCCCCCCTCTCTCTCTCTCTCGCGCGGGTGGCCAAGGAGGCGCGGCCAGGGCGCGGCCGGTCGCAGCCACGCGCGACCGGAGGCGCGGCCAGCGGCGGCCAGGGCCGCGGCGGCAGCGACGGCGGCGGCCGGCTAGGGCGGCCGGACTTCGGAAATTTCGGCTGTGAGTGGGGTTTCCCTTTTTCTCATTCCTCAAATTCAATCAATTTTTATTTTTATCCCTAGATCTTGATCCTTGATTTGAGTAGAATTGTTTCCCTTGAACTAGTCATGTGTATATATTCCGTGAAATCCCTTGGCAATGCATGTAATGATCAAACCTTGATCTCTAAATTTATGAGAAAATTTAATTTGCACCTAAATGATGGGTAAGGAGGTTGCATGTTAAGGTATGATTTTAGGCTTGCTATTAATGGGTTAATTCGATTGTACTTATTAATTAATGGAAGGTGAAAGATTTCTATAGTAGTAATAATGTAGTGGAGGAGACCTTAATTTGACCAAGCTTATCTAGTTTTCAATTTTCAAATTCGGAGAAATTTAAGGCACATATAATGATCAATTTGTGTCATCTAAGGGAATCCCCAATTTACGATTCCCCATATTTTCTTTTAAAAGTTTCAGAATAAATTAATTATTTTGAGTGAATAGAGAATACCCCTTATAGGTGCAGGAATTTGTTCAGGATCATAATCTGTAAATTTAAGTGCAGATCAGCAGTATGTTGGGGTTTAATGGTATCATATTTTATACCGTTGGAAAGATAATTGAGTCTACTTTCCAACGGTTCATACCATACCCTCATCGGATATCTGTAACTTAAGCTATGACTGAAACATTGAAGGTTGGTCAAAACTATCATGCTGCAGAATTCAGCACAGCTGATAGGTTTTTGAATTTCTGGAGCAGTTTGGTTAATCAAAACCTATCATGTAATAGGTCATTGGAAAGGTAGTGGAGTCTAATTTCTAATAAATCTTTCCTTGTTCTATTCCTATACGTAGAATGAAAGTTATTATAAAAACTCCGTTGGTTATCCGGAAAGATCGAGCCATAAAATTTTGTCAAACAAAAGGTTCATGACTGGTGGTCACTGCAACATCAAACTACTTATAGTATGTGTTATATTGTCTAAGAGATATATATATATATAGAGCTATACGAGGCCACCTCCCAGCAGTTTATTCACATTCCGGTTGGATGTAGGTGATAGAGGCTTGACGAAACATCACGAGCAAATCGAGGGATTTTTAGAGTGATCCTTGTTGATATAGTAAAGGCTTTGCAATTCCTTAACATGTAGGGATTTAACTTCAAGTTCATTAATGCACAAAGCTAAATTGTGTCCCTTTTATAATTAAAATATAATTAGAAGAGAAATTTGGAGAACACGGAAATCTTCCAATTAAACTCAAGCCCTCCTTTCATTAGAATTTTTAGTATATAAAGTAGATGAGATTGTACTCCTAACGTCTACACCTGAAATTGTCTTGGATAATATTCTAAGAAGTCTAAGAGATAGAAGAGCTGATAAAATCTCATGACCTTGTAACAAAAGATTTAATTATGTTATACCCGAAAGTTGATATCAGCATAATATGAGTCATGAAGGATTTTACTAAAAGTTTTAATAGTGGTATCTACTCCAGATAGCAGACTGTCCTTATCTGGCTCATAAAAATATAAGGTACCAATAAACTTCGTGTGCAGTTTAGTGCCAAGTGAAATGAGATCCGTACTTATTATCATATGATAATTTCTTAGAGATTCCGACACTGGGTTAAAAGTGAAAGATTTGTTACTGTTAAGAAGGTTCACATTCCTACCTTCAGTTTAAATAAGATGTTGTCTATATTCTCATTGCAAAGAAAGGTATATACTGCTCAAGTCATTAACATTTCTAAGTTCAGCTGAAAGTGTTTAGAAGTTGTTTAACATAGAAGGTGATATGTTAGTAGATGCCCCTATAACATCGTCATAGTCAACTAAGAATTTTATGAGAATGATTTGTTTTGTATAATATACCTAATATGAATAGTTGGATAGAGCATGAATGGAAATAGATGTTATTACTTAAGTGCTGACCTATTGGAGCACTTATAATTGATAAGCATGTTAAGAATCCGAACTTGGGAATTGTGTGAATATGATTTTGTATGATATTGTGTGTATTAAATGTAGGAAGGGGCCAGCGGGAGCTGGTAGGTGTGAAGACAGGGTATGATATTGTGTGAAATGTAGGAAGGGGCCAGCGGGAGCTGGTAGGTGTGAAGAAGGGTGTGATATTGTGTGAAATGTAGGAAGGGGCCAGCGGGAGCTGGTAGGTGTGAAGACGGGGTGTGATATTGTGTGTGTTAAATGTAGGAAGGGGCCAGCGGGAGCTGGTAGGTGTGAAGACGGGGTATGAGATGGGTCGTGTGTCATGAAATAAGATGTGCTTATTCAAATTGAACAGTGTTCTATGCTTGTCCTTATGCATGACTGTGAAGCTCTGCTTTATTATAAGAGATAAGGAAATATTATATGAGGGTGAAAGTGCAAGGGTTAATCCATGCAGTACTTGAATGGTGATATGATATACATGTATTTGAATCCTTATAAATGATTGAAAATGAATGATTATGCGTGATACAAATGTGTATGTGTGTGTATGTGACACTGGGGGTATGAGGGTTGTGTCATCGTATATGACATGAAACCATCAGAATACAAGTTTAGCTGATTTAAAATGAATACCATGTATTGGGTGAAAATGTGCTTGTGAATCCGTGCTTTACTTGAAGGGTGAAGCGTTATTGCATTACGAGAAATATGATATGATTGTATGTTACATAATTATGACTTGTGAAGTAAGTGTTATCTGAATGCAAAACTAGGTTTATGGCATAACTCTTGTGGTTAATGTATGATAGCGTGAAACACAAGGTACGTGGGTAATACACACTATGTACACATAAGACGAGAGAGTTTGTTATGTAACTCTTAGACCTTATCACACATAAATATGAAAATCCAAGAAAGAAATTGGGGAATACGATCATAAGAGTCTGACCGTCCTCAGAAATTTTAGAGGCTGAGGCCTTAATATTAAACTATCGGATGCCTTCGATTCTTGCCTTCTTCTGTTCAGGTTTCTTTCGTTGCATGAATATTCATATACTCTCATTGAGATATTATCTTTTCGTGATTTATTTCCTACCTCACTCACTGAGCTGTCGAGCTCACCCTCCCACAGACTGATATATTGCAGGTTGCTTGGAGGCAGGGGTCAGGTCTATGCTGCGCAGGGTTCGTTCTGTATCAATCCAACTCTTGTATCTTGGAACGCTTGGATTTTTTGAATGATACATGTGGGTCGTGAGATAGACTATTAATATTGTATTTATATAGATTTGGAGAACCTTGTAGTAGTTTCATTTCAAGTTGACATTCGAGATATCTTGTATTGGGTTGTAGTAATAATATGTATATTTATCAACATGATGCCATGTGAAGTTGAAAGTTATCATTCCTGAGACTCTATGGATGAATAGAAAGAAACTCTAGAATTCATATTGATATGTTTCTTCATAAGTAGGCGATGTCAAGCCGAAATACTTTTATGATTGTGTGGATAATGTTGAATAGAGTTATATGGTTGGAATGAGAATAAGTAGGCTGATGTTAGCCGAGATATATCATATCTGTATTGGATATTATATCCGACCAGTAATTACAAAGGAGGTGCTGCCGAAATTTTTAAGAAATAAGGAAATAATTTGATTAATCGGCTTTTGTAAGATGGATGTTATGTAAATTGAGGATTTATTAAACTGGGACCGTTACATTAGCCATCTTGGACAAGATCAGATTTTTGACCATTATAGATGCTCCGCTCTTTCACTTGTCGGAACCCACATAAGGCGGAGGAGCGGAGTTGGTAAGAGATCTCTCTATGATTTAAACTTATTTTGGTATTTGTGGGCAGAGGAGAATTTGGATCATAATTGTAGATCTTCTGAATTCACTTGGAGATCACATAGTTGGCTAACTGCTCTCGCGTCAATCGGTTCAATTCTTTTAAATTTGTATCATGAGTCCCTTCGAATCGTAGCGCCATAATGACTTAGATCGTGGGGGTAGAGGCGGTTGATATCTTGCCATTTCGGTTGACCAAAATTCTCGGGATGTGAGTCGATTCTTGGAATTCAAATCGACGGTTGAGTCCTCTCTTCTATCTATATATAGAGGGAAGATCTGTGGAGAGAATACCATCTCTTCAAAAACCTTTACTTCAATGAAACCCTAACTTCCCCAGAGACATGTCTTACTGCAGCGCCAGGTCTCCTCTTTCCTTTTCATCAAATGGAGAGAAAGGAAAGAGAGAGATAGTGGGGGTAACGGAGGCAGGGCTCTTGCTTCTCGGGAGTCCGGCCGGTGCGCCATATTAGCTGACGCTATTGGCCTTTTGCACCATATTAGGTGACACGATGGGGTACCACCTTTGAAAAGGACCTGGAGACTCCTTTCTTACAGCGAGAAATAGGAAGAGAAGATGAGGCGATCCCAATAAGGCATCGTCGATGAATCACTCTCCCTTCTAGAGCTCTGACCTCTCCCTCAGAACACAAGACGTGATCTAACATCATCACTGTCTTGTGCCTTCCAGGCCTAGGTCTGAAGCTTGAGACATTGTCGTAGCTTCTGAGGGCTTCTTGGAGGTCCATCTTATTCTTCTTGCAAAGGCATGGAGACAAGCGGTGTAGGATTGCCTGTAGGAGACGTGGCATGGATGAAGATGGACGTTGACCTCTGGGCGACGTCTTCCGATGGACCAATTTGTGTTGATCAGTATCAAAGGTCTGTTAATGGTGGCAGGACATGTTCATTGATCCGAATCTTTTTATTTCTTTTTCAAAGTGTAAACACGAAAATGTAAAAGGATTTCATGTATCACATTCATTAGTTGTAACATAATGAACTATAATAGAATATTTTTTTCGAAATGAAAATTTACTATGTAATGTTTGGATCTTGCCTTGTTTGTATTTTACGAAATAATCACACCCCTTCGAAGGCTTGACTTACTGATGGTAAGAAAGAAACCATAGACAGCATTTGTGTTATCGTCTCTGGATGGGAGTCCCATTTAGGAACGTACAAACTGTGGCAGAGTAAAAAATGACGGATGGAAACTATCAGAATGGTTTATCTGCTTGCAGACTAAGTGAAAAGGAGTCTGTAAGTGGGTGTACCTTTCTCAAGTAGGGGATCCCATCTCAGAATGTATAAGCATAAGATTCCGAATGAGGAGGAAACCTCAACTACGGGGTCGACTGGCAAGGAGGAACTGCCAGTGGTTCTTTCAGATGGTTGTACCCAATTAAGGAGGTGAGCCAGAGGGGCACATAGGCGGCTGTTTGCGTTAACGCTCTCAAGTGGGAGATCCAATATCAAAATGTACAAACATAGGACTTCATGCGAGGAGAAACCTGAGCAATGGAGTTGAATTGGTGTAGACTGTCCAAAAATCACTGAGGACAAGTCATCAGAAAGTAGAGTCCAAATTCCAAACGCAAGGCCAGTCATAGCCACTAGTACAGTACCAAGAAGCAGATCTTGAAAGCCGCGTCTCAACATCGTAGCAGTACGAAGACGCGAAGGTCAAAACCCACGTCTCTACTTTACCGCAATGACCAAGGCGCAGGGCCCAAAGCCCGCGTCTCACATACAGCTTGACGCAGAACTTGAAGCTCACATTTCCCAAATGTGAAGCTCAAGCGTTACCTCAACGGCTTAAACGCGAGGCTCGAAGCCCGCATTTCAACTACAGAGGAACCCTGTGCCTCTGTTATAACTGCCCTCATTACTCGGTCAATTACTGCCCACGTAATGAGGGAGTTAACCCCCATTATGGAGTATTTTTAGGGGACTGTTTTACCTCTGAAACCTCTATAAATAGCTCAGCTTGGTATTGAAAAGGGGGTGGACAGTTGGTCGTCAAGAGTTGGTCGTCGGAAGAATTTTGGTCGCAAATCTTAAAGAAGAAAAACCAGAATCTCCAGCTGAGAAATACAAAAGAGTTAAAACTCTTCTTACAACTTACTGAGTACAAGTTTGTTCTTACCTCAAATCTCTTTGAGATTTTATTGGATAGGAGCTGTGCTACTCCGTCCATAGTCCGAAGAGAAGATTCCCAAAAGACTGTGACGCTCATCCGGTCAACGAAAAATAAGATTCACTTTTCACCGCTACATCAAGAACCCAGCATTAAACAAAGAGAAGATTTAAGTTTGAATATCTTCTCTCTTTTGTAATCGGAAGTATTGATTGTTGATGTAACTTTTTTCGCAATGAAATAAAGAATTTACACTCCCTCAAAATTTTTTCCTATCAAACAAGAGATAGCGAATCCGCTGGGGACAACTTTCTCTATTGATGAGCAAGTCGTGGCATAAGGTGACGTCACCTGCATGGGAAGATGGTCAAATCACTTGTCGTGAAATTCAACCAGGCAAAGTATGAAGAGTTCCTCTCTTCCGGCTCCAAGAGCCCTAGGGCGCGGCAATACCGCAAAGTCTCTTCATATATCCGCTCTCAGGTCCCTTCGAAGGCTTCTCCAAATGCGTTCTGCGCAGAGAACATCGTGGCCGGATGTATCACACGTAAGGCCCGCGTCAATGTCTCCCATGAGACCCGTGAGGCCAACGTTGTTGACGATCAACCCGGCCACACCCGCCCTTTTCCTCAGTTCCAGGCTACAGGGAGTTCCCAAAAACCTATACGGCATAATCGGAACGCTGAACGTCGACAGAGGCGACGCACGCGTCAACTACGAATGCAAGAAACTGGAACAACTATCTGTCCAACAGATACAGAATGTGAGGCTCAAGCCCGCGTCTCTTCTGAGCTACGCCAGACGCGCGAAGTCCATGTTTGGAGACCTAAACGCGAAGCTCAAAAGGCTTACGTTTCTGAAGTTTCACTTCCCAAATGCGACGTTCAGCAGCACGAGGTTCGCGCCTCTCCTCAGAGACACGAGACCCGCGTCTCTACAACCAAACGTGAGACTCAGAAGGTCTGTGTTTCTCAAGTATCGCTAACCAAATGCGAAATCTACAACGCGAGGTCCGCGTCTATTCTCAGGAGAGGCGCGAGACCCGCGTTTTAAAACCAAAACGTGACAACCGCGTCTGTTCTACAGAACGTGAGCTTCTCGTTTCTGAACCCTGCGTTTCAGAGTTGCGACGCAAGGATGGCTCTCAAAGCTGAAAAGCCCTCGAAAATCGAGGCTAATCTCTTTGATCCCCCTCCAACAGATCTAAGAGATTACTTGACAAAAAAGAGGAGTGCTAATCAGATCACTCCACCCTGTTGCTGTGAACGGTTCATCACGACAATGCTCTCTGAATGCCCCTGCAACTCTCATATAGGCAAGCAATTGGTATTCAAGCGATTAACTTCGACCTCCCAATCGGTCAAAAACATCGTTCCCATAGAAGGGGAACTTTTTCTAACGCGGAATACCTCAAAATCACTGCAAATATGGCAAGTCCAAGCACCACGCCAAGCAGAAGTGTTGGCCCAGAAACCTTCCACTCTAGTTTTGATGATGATTAACTCATGAAGTTATGTTTACTAATAATCTTGTGATGTTTAGTTTCAGATCCTTAACCAAGATATTAGTAAGTGATTAGCTTCAACAAAGGTGTTTTGGAGCATTCACATGGTGATTCAAGAGCCCGAGCGACAAAGTCATATCTAGCACTCGTAGAGTCAAGCTCGGTGGATCACGGTTTGGATCGAGTCGGTTTGAAGACGGAGTTCGTCAAGAAGACTTCGGTACTTAGTTTAGTTAATGTTTTAGATCCATGTGTAAAGATTAGATAGTGTGGTATGCTCAAGTTCACAACACACACGTTTCATGTTTTGGTTTTCAGTTTTGGTTTAACCGATCTTGGTTTTCATGAATAGATAGATTCAAAACAATTTTACATGGTTTAATGTATATTAGATTTGTTCTATATACATGCATGCTTCATATCTTAGACAAACTTATTTTGATATGCCTATTCATGTGTTTGGAGTTTTGTATTTTAACAAAACATATTTTCAGATTTAAAGTCAAAAACAGTGATATATATATCTTTCATGTATATTGGAGTATATCCATATACAACATGCTTAAAGTTGTTTCAATATCATGTTTTTGTATTTGGATGAGTTTTGAACAAAACGAATTTTCAATTCAAAAATCTAAGTTTTAGAAAATACAGTTTTTGTTTTCGACAAAATTTTTAAGTCACAATAATGGTTCAAAAAGTTTGAAGTCTATGTTGAAATTTTTCACACAAGTTTGTATATCAATGTATTATACTGAATTTATTTTTGTGAATTTTTAGAAGATTTTATGGGATTTAATTTGTAATTTAAAACCAAAATTTCAAGTTCTGAAAATCCCATGCCAGGCTCTGGCGGTCGACCGGTCGACCGGACCAGGAGCCGGTTGACCGGAGCGGTCGACCGGACGTGCACAAGGATGTACACTTAGCCGTATCAGTTGACCGGTCGACCGACTGAAGGCAACCCACTCTCGGGTTGCCCCGGTCGACCGGGCGGTCGACCGGCCAGAGAGCCGTTGCTCTCTGGTTCAGAGCCCGGTCGACCGGGCGGTCGACCGAAAGGCTCAACGGTCAAAAATTTGACCGTTGGCCGGTTGACCGGCCGGTCGACTGGAAGGCCAATTCTGGCCTTGTCAGCTGCCAACGGGCAGATTCCTTTTGGGGTTATAAAAACCCCATTTGAGAGAGGTTTTCTCTAGATTTTTAAGAGCAAAATTTCTCCCATTTACAAGTGTTTTAACACAAGTTTCCAAAAGAGTTTTTAAGCCAAAAAGATCTATCTTCATTTGTTTTTAAGAGTTGGAAAAATCAAAGAAAAATAGAGATTTGGGATATTTGTGTTGTTCTTCATTTCTATCAAATTCAAAGTGTTTTCCCAAGTATTTTTCTTTGTTATTTGATTTCCAAACACCTTGATTTCTCACACTTGAGCTTACATACTATCCTATCTATTAGGATCTTTATTTTTGTGAGAAAGAGATAGTTTGTGGTTGTGGAAACCACCAAATGTTGTACCCCCTCCTTTATTTGTGATATCCCTCTAGTGAGAGGTGATTGTGGGTATCCCTCTAGTGAGAGGTTGATAGGGGAGGCTGTGTTGGTATCCCTCCTAGTGAAGAGGTGGATTGTGGTTGTTTGGCTAAGGGCCTACCCTCTTGTGTGAGGTGGGTTTGTTGTGGCTTTGTGCCTAGCCTCTAGTGAGAGGTTATTTTGGTTGAGAGAGGAGTTGTGTACTCCATATTGTATTTGCCCCAAATCCTCAGTGGAGGTTCCCAATGTGGGAGTCCTGTGTGGACAAGTTAGTGGATTGGAAATCCTTCTGGGTGAAGGCGGGGACGTAGAGCTGGGTGCTCGAACTTCGAAACAAATCTCATTGTTTGTGTTTGATCCATTGACTCTAACTCTCTCTCTTTATATTGTGTCATTGCATCATTTCATATTGCTCATTCATATTATATGCTTGGCTTGTTTGTGTGTGCCTCACTTGTGCTTAACCACGAGAGCTTCATATAGCGCCTCAACTCTTATTTAGAGGAATCAAGAGGAGTTAGTCCAGAGCCCTTCACCGGGAATTCGGCTACACTCGTGGTTGCATTAAGTGTAGTTGCAATTAAGTTTTAATTTCCGCATTTAGTTCATTAGATTAGCCGTACACCTATTCACCCCCCTCTAGGTGTACCTTCAAAAAGTAGGAAAAAACAACTGGCAGTCAGCTCTGACGAGTCTGATATGGAACCAGGAATATACAGGTATACTCGCACTCGGACTGGTGCGGTAGCCCCGGTTGACTACAGTGCCCTAACCCGGGGCATTGAAGTAAGTGAATCACACTCTGCCATCATAGAATCACAAGCCTCAAACTCTTTTATATAGAAGGAAACCTTCGTGTATATGGCAAACTCTCCTGAGAAGACGGCCAGGCGCCTGGAACAACAAGCCCAGGTCCAAAAAGAACAATTCGATATGATTCACGCCCAACAAGAATCTATCGATACCCTCAAGCAGATGCTTGCACAATTACTTGAGGACAAGAAGAAGTTGAAGGCCAAAGCTTCTTCTAAGAGGTCTAAAGGCAGGCGGAAAGAAGGAGTGAGTTCATCTTCTGTGCATGTAGAGGAGGAGGAACCATCCAACTCCGAGTCCTCTAGGTCTTCATCTGAAGAGGGAGGCAATCCAGAGAATGGGGGTACTCATTATAAAAGAATGAATAAATTAGAGAAGCATCTAGAAGTCCTTACCAATCGGAAAGGCTCTAAGAAGCGGGGTAGTCCGGCCATACCCGGCAGAGTAGGATCTTGTCCCGTATCCTCCCAAGTTCAAAGCTCCGACCCTACAGGCCTTTGACGGCAAGAAGTCCCCAAATTAACATATCTACTATTTCAAGTCTCAGACAGGGAACATGTAGCAAATGATGCCATCTTGACGCGTTTGGTCATTAGCACTCTGAAGGGACCCGCCTTTGAATGGTTCATGAAACTCCCCGAAGATTCCATCAAGAACTGGGTGATTTGGAGAAGATTTTCCTTACACGCTTCTTCGAAGACGATTCAGAGGTTACCATGCCAACTCTACTAGCAACGAGGCAACAAAAATAAGAGTTGGTTAAAGCATTTGTAGCGAGATTTCAAAACATGGCACTCTAGCGGTATGACCCAGGCCACCCTGGTAAAAATATGCCATCACAATTTGCAAACTTCACTCCTAGCCCAAATAGGAGTCGCTGAAAGTCGCATCTGAAAGCAGTTGGTCCAGCAAGGTGAATAGGCTTATGAGATTATCACCAGGGTTAGGGCAGAAGAAAACAAACCCAGACCCGAAAAGTCAACAATGCACGCGCCTGAAGTATCTTTCCAATCAAAAAGAAAAGACACATTGCCGATAGAGACAAAATCTCCTGTTAACCTCAGCTGACCAGAGGGGTGGTTTTTTCAAGTCAGCCACGCGTCAACAAGCAGTACTCCTTCAAGGATGAGCACGTCAATTCGTTGTTCAAATTACTCAACAAGAGCAACAGATTGAAGCTTCTTGAAGCTAGAAGGCCTGAGAAAATTGGCAAGACTGACAACCCTAATTACTGCTTATATCACAGGATGTTGGGGCATCTCATCAAGAGCTGTTATATCTTTAAAGATATTCTTCAAGCTCTGAGTAATGCGAAAGTGCTCATGCTCGTCCAGAGCAGAAGAAAGTGACGGCTAACATGACGTCATTTCTTCAACTCGGAAATCAGCCTCCAACCCCAGCCGAGTAGTTCCCATCCCAAAAGGGGAACTAAGGATGACCACTACAGACCCGCATCACCGCAAGAGAAAGGTCTCATACCTGTTCCTACACCTCAGGGGGAAATTATGTGGATTCATCCCGACCTTGTGGAAGGCCAACAGTGGACTACTATTACCAACTGGAAGTCCAAAAGTAAGGCAAAAGTTTCACCTTGAAATATGGTGAGCGCCTCTTCCCGGGAAACAGAGACTGATGTCCCCTCACTACTGACTTAGAGGAAGAGACGATCATTCTCGCCGCAGAGCTTAACGCACCGCTCATGGCTGAAACTCATTCGGATCAGTCGTATTTGAAGAAATATGATGAGTTGATGGCAAGTCCTCCTAAACCCATCCCCGAGACAACTAAGCAATCCTCGTAGCAATCCGTGGAGAAGAAAAAAGAGCTTCGGTATGCTAAGGCCCTCCTGAAGGACAAAGCGGAAGGATCTTCAACACCTTACCATTTTGATATCTTGGCTCAACTAGCCAATATCCTGACCAAGATCACCCTTTACGAGCTCCTGAGATTATCAAAGTCAACAAGAGAAGCTCTGAGAGAAGCTTTAGCTGATGCCGAGGTCTTCATGGCCAGATTCCGGCTGGACCACAGGAGGAGGAGGAAAAAGACTGTCTCCACGCCTCGTAAAATGCCCCTTGCATAACCTTCAAGCCAAACGATATGCAGATCAAGGGGAAACATGATAGGCCCCTATACTTCATAGAGTATATTGGATCGTCTGAAATGAGCCGCATTCAGGTACATCCAGGATTCGCGTTGAGCGTTATGCCTCGCTGGGTCGTGCACCATTTTGGGATCCCCACCCACCGATTGAGCGCCATCCAAACTACCATTTATGGTTTCAACGCCAATGGTACGTGCACAATGGGGAAGATCAAACTCAAATGTCAGATTGGGGACCTGAGATCTGAAGTGACGTGTTATGTGATTGATACCGATACTTCGTACAATTTGCTGCTGGGATGACCATAATTTCATCGTAATTCTATCGTCCCTTCCACTCTCCATCAAGTCATGAAATATATCGACGGAAGTGGGAAAGTCCAAATGTTGATCGCCGAAAGGCATCCGTTCAAGGGGTAGAGAACTATTTCAATGACTCCCTCCTATACCAAGATTCTCTAGAGACAATCGATAATCCCCAGCTGGAGGAGGTAGACTCTGGTAATGAAGCTGATATGAATCAGATGTGGAAGAAGAGTGCCTTTGGGAATTAAACCCACTTGTAACGAGCATTAATGAGCTCGATGTCAAAAACCCAGCCAATGATGTAGGCGAGTGGTATATTAATGAAGAGTTAGAATTGGCTTACTTTTCAATGTTTGCTTTGTAAAACACCTAGAGGGGGGGTGAATAGGTGTAAATGCTAATCTAAAGATCTTTTTAGACAATTATGAATAAATGATGCAGCGATCACCCAAAACAAGACTAAGAGCCGAATACCCGGTGAAGGGTTCTGAACTCTTTCCTCGTGATTCCTCTAGATAAGAGTTTGAGGTGCGTATTGCAATCTTATTGTATGAGCAATGATCGACAATGTGGCAAATAATGGAATGGATGCAATAGAGAAGTGCACACAAGATATATTACAAGTTAGAAATAAGAAGCAATGAAACAAGCAAGAAGTAGAAAACAATAAGAAGAACAATCGCAAACACAAAGTATTTGTTTCGAGGTTCGAGCCACCGCTCTACTCCCCGCCTTCACCGCCGTGAAGGGTTTCCACTATATCCACCGAGGATTACAAGGTCTACCAAAGACCGGAGTACCGAACTCCACCGATTACAAGAGGTCTACCGAAGACCGGAGTACCGAACTCCACCAATCCAATCCTCTACCGAAGAGGACTCACAAAGTAACCAAGTGATCAAATAAGGGATCACAAACTTCTCTTTACAACTTCCTTATAGAGTGAGGAGGGTTTTTGGCTCAAGAAGTGTAGTGAGAAAAACAAGCTCAGTTGTAAATAAAAGTAGTTTGAAAACACAACTGAAAACACTAGCCAAGAACGCACTAAAGAAATGAGAGCTTTTGAAACTATTTCTTTCTTTTGAAAACTTGAAAAACTAGGTATGTATCTTATCTTTTTGCAAAAAACCAATCCCCTTTATTTATAGGAATGGAGGAGGTCTAAACATGATTAAAACTAGGTAATAGGTTCAGAGAATAGCTCTCAAAATTTCAGAAAAAACTGACACTCAAATCCCAATCAAATCCCAAAAAAAATCAGAAAATCAGAAAATAGCCGTTGGCGGCTGGAGACGGCTGTCGGTCGACCGGCCCGGTCGACCGACAATCCAATTGGCAACTAGCCGTTAGACTCGGTCGACTGGTCGGTCGACCGGACGCCAAAGGGGAAATTTTGTATTGAACTGTCGGTCGATCGATCAGTCGACCGATAAGAAACAAAGAGCAAAGTGGTTACAGTCGGTCAACCGGTCGGTCGACCGACAAACGTGCACAAAACATGCACGCCCTGGACTCAAGGCTCGGTCGACCGGGCGGTCGACCGACCTAGCCTGAAAAGGATCCGGTCGACCGGCCCGGTCGACCACCAGGCCTGAAACAGCTTTTGATATGGGATTTTTTTGTACTTAGGAAAATTTTCAAATAAATTTTGTAGGGAAATATGGCTAAGTATCATGGTAAAGAGATAGGTATACATGATATAAATAAGATATAAAATTTATAAAAAATTGAGTCATGTATAGAAATCAAAGCATGAACTTAAAACAAAAACAAAAATAAAAACCGTATTTTGGAAAATGTGTGTGTGTTCTTGAGCCAATCTAACACAACCTCAAACTTTAACAAACTAAGTCTTACATAGGTTCTAGGTGACTATAAAAGTCTTCAAGTGGGCTTCTTCATGATCTTGAGTAGCTTGGTATATTCTTTAAATAGCTTGATATGATGAACCCGAAATGAACTGACTTGAGTCAAAACGATCTTCCTTTAGGAAAGAGCACTCCATAAATCCTTAGAACCCTGAACACACTTAAACACTAGACATGATTAGTACAAATAAGTATATATGTTTTGTAATCATCAAAACTCAATAAAACGGTTGATTGTAACCTTGGGCCAACAGTCTCTCCCTTTTGATGATGACAAAACATACTAGTTATTTAAAAAATGGGGAAAAGAGCATGAAAGCTCCCCCTCAAATCATGCTATATAAAAAGAATGACTATATGAATAAATGAATGGATATATACATAATAGATAGAAAACTAAGAATACAAAACACATTGCTAAGAGTACAAAACATATTTCTCAAAATTCTTTTCGTAACTCAAAGACTAAACTCAAAAAGTATAATTTCAAACTATAAAAACTCAAAAATGCATACTCCAAAGCTAAAAATAACCAAAATAACTAACTTTTTCTCCCCTTTTTTGTCATACATCAAAAAGGGTAAACATAGTTAAAAAAATTTCTTCATAAATCCATAATACAAACTTTCAACTCACCACAAATAAAGGAAAATCTAGCATAGTCTAGTGGTTTTGTAAAAATATCGGCAAGTTAAAAATCGGTAGAAACATAATCAATATCAATATCACCTTTCTAATAATGATCTCTAAGAAAGTGATACCGAATGTCAATGTGCTTAGTCTTATTATGTTGATTTGCATTTTTAGTCATATGAATAGTACTAGTATTATCACAAAATATTTTAATATGGTCAAAATGCAAATCATAGTCAAGGAGAGTATGTTTCATCCAAAGAATTTGTGCACAACAAGCTCCGGCCGCAACATACTCCGCCTCGGCGGTTAAAAGGGCTACCGAATTTTGCTTTTTGGAAGACCAAGAGACAAGACAATTATCAAGAAATTGACATGTTCCACTTGTATTCTTCCTATCTACACTACAACCCGCATAGTTGGCATCCGAAAAACTCGTCATGGAAAATTGTCCGGTCTTCGGATACCACAAACCCATTTCAATTGTGCCTTTAAGGTATCTAATAATGCGTTTTACCGCAACCAAATGAGACTCTTTAGGACACGATTGAAATCAAGCACAAAGACAAACAGAAAACATAATATTCGGCCTACTAGCCGTCAAATACAACAAGCTACCAATCATGCTATGGTAAAGTTTAATATCTACACATGCACCTTGTTCATCCTTGTCAAGCTTGGTAGTTGTTGCCATGGGAGTTTTGCCTGTTTTAGCTCCTTCAATCCCAAATCTCTTGATTAATTCCTTAGTGTACTTGGCTTGATTGATGAAGATCCCATCCTTTCTTTGCTTGATTTGGAGTCCAAGGAAGTAGTTAAGCTCACCCATCATAGACATTTCGAATTCTTCCTTCATGCATGATTCAAAAGCTTGGCAAAGAGTTTCATTAGTAGAACCAAATATGATATCATCCACATAGATTTGAACAATAAGAATATCATTTTCTACATGCTTTGTGAACAAAGTAGTATCTATTTTGCCTTTCTTAAAACCATTTGAAATTAGAAAAGAGGAAAGTCTTTCATACCATGCCCTAGGGGCTTGTTTTAAACCATAAAGAGCTTTGTCAAGTTTGAAAATAAAATCCGGATGTAAAGGATCAACAAACCCAGGGGGTTGTTCAACATACACCTCCTCTTCAATAAATCCATTTAAGAAAGCACTTTAACATCCATTTAAAAAAGCTTAAAATCTTTACAAGAAGCAAATGCAAGTGTCATCCGTATGGCTTCAAGCCGTGCTACGGGTGCAAAGGTTTCTTCAAAATCGATTTCTTCGATTTGAGTGTAACCTTGGGCAACTAACCTAGCTTTATTCCTAATAACATTTCCAGACTCATCCAACTTGTTCTTAAAGATCCACTTAGTACCAATGGTTGGTCTATTGTGGGGTCTAGGAATAAGATGCCAAACTTGGTTGCGCTCGAATTGATTGAGCTCCTCTTGCATGGCTAGCAACCAATATGAGTCGGCCTCGGCTTCGATGATGTTCTTGGGTTCAAAGTGAGAAATAAAAGCATAATGTCCACATAAATCATGAAGTTTAGAACGAGTAGTTACCCCTTTAGATACTTCACCTATAATAAGATCCTCGGGATGATGAGGATTGAATCTCCAATCTTTTGAAAGTTGTTGAGTAGGCTCCACTTCAACTTCTTGATTTTCATTTCCTTGAACCTCATTGTCTTGAACGTCTTTTCCTTCATCATCCTTTGGCATGTCTTCAATAGTAGGTGAGTCCCTTAAAGTAGCTCTCTCCATATCTTCATTTAAAGCATCTATTTCTACAACATTCTTAACAAATACATTAGATTCCTCAAACTTTACATGAATAGATTCTTCAATAGTTAAAGATGACTTGTTGAAAACTCTATAAGCTTTACTAGTATTAGAATATCCAACAAAAATTGCTTCATAAGACTTTGTATCAAATTTTTCTAAATTGTCTTTAGTATTCAAAACAAAGCATTTACAACCGAAAACCTTAAAGTAAGAAACATTTGGCTTTCTAGAAAAATAGATCTCAAAGGATGTTTTGAAGTATTTTTGCATAAGAAAACTCGATTGATATATAGCAAGATGTGTTAACGGCCTCGGCTCATAGATAATGAGGGAGACCATATTCATTAATCATTGTCCTAGCCATCTCTTGTGTGTCCGATTTTTCCTTTCAATTACTCCATTTTGTTGTGGAGTTCTAGGACAAAATAGTTCAAGCTTAATTCCATGTTCTTCACAAAAAATGGTAAAGGGTAGGTTATTAAATTCACCACCTCTATCACTTCTTATTCTTAAAATAGAAGAATCTTTTTTCCTTTTCAACTCTTTTCTTAAGGCTTGAAAATATGAAAAGGCTTGATTTTGTGCTCTAAAACGAAAACCCAAGTAAAACGCGAGAAATCATCAACTAAAACAAAAGCAAACCGATTCCCACTTAGACTTTGGTTTGAGTAGGACCAAACAAATCCATATGGATCAACTCTAAGGGACGTGATGTCATGATATCCTTGATTGACTTGAAAGAGGACTTGGTTGTTTCCCAAGTTGGCACGCATCGCAAACGCGGTCCTTTTCAAAGTTCAAGTAAGGAATACCTTTCACCATTTCCTTATTGTTTAATCTAGATAGGTGGTCAAAGGAAATGTGGCCTAATCTTCTATGCCACAACCAAGAGTCATCATCGAGGGCTTTCAAAATGTAGCATTGCAAAACATATTAGACATGTCAATCATGTATACATTGCATTCACGAAAACCGAAAAATATGCATGTGTCAGATTGTCTATCAATAACTCTACAAGCTAAATTATCAAAAATAACATCAAAACCTTTGTCACAAAGTTGACTAACACTCAAGAGGTTATGTTTGAGGCCATCAACTAAAACAATATTTTCTATTAAGGGGATGTACTAAGTTTAACATTACCAATACCGATGATTTTTTCCCTTGGCATCATCTCCAAAGGTGACGATGCCACCTTCATGGTATCTTGATAGGGTTGCAAAGTGTTGATATCCCAAGTCATGTGCCTTGAGCAACCACTATCAAGATACCACAATCCCTATGTCGTTGGGCCTTGGAAGGTACCTACATCATTTAAAAAATTCGTTGACTTTAGTACCCAATTTTCTTGGGTCCTTGAAAGTTAGTATTCCGAACCCAAATATTATTATGTGAAGCATTAATTCTATCATAGCAAAATCTAGCTACATGACCCTTACGGCCACAATATGTGCATGAAAATATCTTACCATACATGTATGCATGATGTGTGTGTGGAGTGTGTACATGTTTAGGGTGTTTGGCATGATGTAAAGGTTGTGATTTATGAGCATGAACATGAATAGCATGTGAATGTTTCTTAGGGACTTGTTTCTTAGGAAACATAGCCTCTAGTCTATTCTTATCAAATTCACATCTTTTCAAAACAACTCCTAATGAATCAATTTTCTCTTTTAACATAGAAATTTCATTTTCATTAACTTGAGGAAATTTACCTTTGCAAGATATTTTATAGTTGTCAAAATCCTTTTGTGTGGAAGCAAGAGTTGAAAGCAATTCATCTTTTTCTTTTGAAAGAGTAAAGACTTTATGATTTAAGGATTCATTTCCCTTTTCATTTTCAAATACTTCTTTTAAGAAAAATCATAGTTATGTGAAAGTTCTTCAAAAGCCTCTCCTAGTTCATCCATGGAAAGCTTACAATCAATAAGAGTATTGAAAATTACCTTGCTAGTGCTTTCATTTGCCTTGAAGCACATGTTGGCGTGGTCGACATCCTCCTCGGATTCACTCTCAGAATCCCATGTAGCCTTTAATGCTTTCTTTTTGTATGGCTTTCTTGGAGGTGGAGGGCTTGACTTTATCCGGGCATTTGGCAACAATATGACCCATCTTCCCGCAATTGAAACAAATGATTTTCTTGTCTTCTTACCTTGCCATTTCTTTTTGTTTTGGAACTTTGCCTTGTTATACATTCTCCGACGTTCTTGACAAGAAGTGAAAGCTCCTCATCTTTCTTCTTCTTCATCGTCTTCGTCGGAGGATGTGGAATGACTCTTGAAGGCAATAGTTTTCTTCTTAGAGGGAGCCATTTCTTCTCTAACTTTTCGTTCATCTCATGGGTTTTGAGGTTCCCAATGAGACCTATAAGCTCCATCTCTTCTTTGTCATTGAGTTCTTTCAAGGTAGTGGCTTTGACTTCCCACGATGGAGGGAGAGCTCGGATGATCTTCCTCACCTTTTGATCGTTGTCAATAGCATCACCTAGAGAGGAAAGTCCATTAGTAATCTTAGTAAATTTTGTAACCATATCATCTATGGTTTCATTCTTTTGCATAGAAAAGTTTTCAAATTGGGACCGAAGAAGGTCTATTTTAGCCCCTCTTAACTTGTGAAGTCCCCTCATAAGTGACAAGCAAGTGAGTCCAAATCTCATGGGCGGATTTGCAATGAATAACTCTAGATATATCATCATCATTAAGTGCTCGAAGCAATGCATAATGTGCCCTAGAATTAGCATCAAATTCTTTTGTTTCTATATCGGATCAAGTGTCCTCATCACCGGTGGGTACACTAAATGGTTTGGTCACCGCCTTTGCAACCCGGCTTCCTAGGGATTGCAAAAATACGGTCATCTTAACGTTCCATATGGGAAAGTTAAGGCCATCAATTTAGGTGGGATCTTAATACCTTCGGCCATTTTACTAAAAGTGAGAATGAAAAATGAATGAGATGATTAGCAATAGGATCTCTCTAAGGTTGTTAAGCTAAGAGCCTAGAGACCAATGCTCTGATACCAATTGTAAAAACCTAGAGGGGGGGTGAATAGTGTAAATGCTAATCTAAAGATCTTTTTAGACAATTATGAATAAATGATGCAACGATCGCCCAAAACAAGACTAAGAGCCGAATACCCGGTGAAGGGTTCTGAACTCTTTCCTCGTGATTCCTCTAGATAAGAGTTTGAGGTGCGTATTGCAATCTTGTTGTATGAGCAATGATCGACAATGTGGCAAATAATGGAATGGATGCAATAGAGAAGTGCACACAAGATATATCACAAGTTAGAAATAAGAAGCAATGACACAAGTAAGAAGTAAAAAACAATAAGAAGAACAATCGCAAACACAAAGTATTTGTTTCGAGGTTCGAGCCACCGCTCTACTCCCCACTTCACCGCCGTGAAGGGTTTCCACTATATCCACCGAGGATTACAAGGTCTACCGAAGACCGGAGTACCGAACTCCACCATTTACAAGAGGTCTACCGAAGACCGGAGTACCGAACTCCACCAATCCAATCCCCTACCGAAGAGGACTCACAAAGTAACCAAGTGATCAAACAAGGGATCACAAACTTCTCTTTACAACTTCCTTATAGAGTGAAGAGGGTTTTTGGCTCAAGAAGTGTAGTGAGAAAACAAGCTCAGTTGTAAATAAAAGTAGTTTGAAAACACAACTGAAAATACTAGCCAAGAACGCACTAAAGAATGAGAGCTTTTGAAACTATTTCTTTCTTTAGAAAACTTGAAAAACTAGGTATGTATCTTATCTTTTGCAAAAGACCAATCCCTCTATTTATAGGGAATGGAGGAGGTCTAAACATGATTAAAACTAGGTAATAGGTTCAGAGAATAGCCCTCAAATTTCAGAAAAAACTGACATTCAAATCCCCATCAAATCCCCAAAAAAAAATCAGAAAATCAGAAAATAGCCGTTGGCGGCTGGAGACGGCTGTCGGTCGACCGGCCCGGTCGACCGACAGTCCAATTGGCAACTAGCTGTTGGACTCGGTCGACTGGTTCGGTCGACCGGACGCCAAAGGGAAAATTTTGTATTGAACTGTCGGTCGACCGATCGGTTGACCGACAAGAAACAGAGAGCAAAGTGGT
>JAVJIF010024667.1:0-64694 GCA_038442645.1 Agave tequilana | reverse complement strand
TCAGAATCCCAGTCGACCAGTTGGTCGAACCGCTCTGACCTGAATAGAGCCGGTCGACTGCCCGTCGACCGCCTCAGGTCAAAAGCTGAGTTTTGAAAAGGATTTTGAAGAGATTTTGATAGATTACAAAATAGTTTTGATCATGACTAGATATAATACACAAAATGGAGTTTATAAGTAATAGACTATATTTAAAAACATTTTGTATATATATATAGGAGAAATTTTTAGAAAAGACATGTGCGCAAAAACTTGTGTGTAGGATTTTTGAGCTTCAAACCTATTCACTATTCTTTAACAAACTATAAAACTAAAAACAATCTAATGAAGTCCTGAGCCATGCAATGCCATGCTAGAGCCTTCTCTTCTATGGACACTACTAAAGGTTCACCTAGAGGGGGGTGAATAGTGATGGCTAAATCTAATGGTCACTAAATGATGAATAATGCGGAAGCTAAAAACAATTATGTCCTAATTAAATCTTTTACACTAAACACTATGTATAACACAAGAGTGTTGCCGAATTCCCCGTGAAGGGCTCTGGACAAACTCGTCTAGATTCCCCTTGAATGGGTTGAGGTGCCGCGTTGGCTCTCTTGGTTGAATACAAGTGTTAGTAAACAATCCCAAGCAAGTATATCAATGAGCACACAATATATCAAGCATGTAAATATAAACACTATAATTGAATGCAAGATATAGACAAGAGATAGAGAGAGAGAGAGAGTGAGTAATCGCAAACACAAAGGGTTTGTTTCGAGGTTCGAGCACACTTGCTCTACATCCCCGCCTTCGACACCGAAGGATTTCCACTATGCAAGATCCCAATGGATCTCTCCTTGGTGCCGCAACACCTACAAGCCCTCGGACTCTCTAGTCCCGTACACACACCGCAAGCTCACTAGCTTGCGGAGGCCGCACCTCAAAACAACCGAGTCCGCACCCGAACTCAAAACAACGAGTCCTCACTAGGACCCAACAATCGCGAACACAACCGTCCGCCTCCTCAAAGGAACAAAGTAGAACTTTGGTGATCACAACTCTTGATCACCTAAATCCTCTCACAACAAACCCTATAGGTAGATATAGTAATGGAAAGCTCAAGTGTTTGTGTGAGAAAAAGGATTGAGATGGTGGAGAAAACTCAAAGAAAATCTCTTTTAAACACACTCTAAATAAAATCTTCCCTTTTGATTGGAAGTATTTGCACTCAAATATGTGGAGAAAAACCTGTGGAATGAATGGGAAAAACTGGCTCTAAGAGTCTCCAAAATCTTAGCTCAAAACAATGACCAAACCCCAAATTTATAGGCCAGAAAAATATAGCTGTTGGGATCTGTCAGAGCTGCCGGTCGACCCGTGCGGTCGACCGCCAATGGTCAGAAATCAGACCGTTGGAGCCACGGTCGACCGCCGGGTCGACCGACCCACTGGAGCTGAGAGTCTAACTCTCTGTCGGTCGACCCGTATGGTCGGCCGAACTTTCCAGAGAGCAGAGCTCTCTGGAGCGGTCGACCGGCACGGTCGGCCGTCCTCCAGTACACAAAGGCGTGCACGTTTGTGCACGTCGGTCGATCGTTCCGTCGGCCGACTTCAGTATTAGTCGACTTATAAAGGCTACTAGTCACTTATCCGAGGCCTGAAACAGTTTTCTGGGATTAAAAAGTTAGTCTTTTTGGCTCAAATAAAATCCCATAAAATACATAAAAATCTACAAAAATAGTTTAACCAATATACTTTGATAAACAAACATGCTTGCACAAATCAAGGCATGTTATAAAATATTGGACTATTTTTATAACTTGGAAATATTTGGCTCATGATAAAGTTTTTCCAAAACAATATTTTTCCAAACATCTTCAAATAAAAAACTAGATATTTTGAACTCATTAAAGCATGGTGTGTATGGATATGATCCACTACACAAATAAGATGAAATATCTAAGTTTTTTGGCATTAAGCATAACTTGATTTTGGTTGAAATGTAAACATGAATATCAAAACCAAATAGTATTTTGTCACAGAGAATAATCTTTTCTAACTAAAAAATCTTTTATGAAAACAATTCTATCAAGAGTGTGTGTGTATATGTACTTGAGCAATCCACCAACTATCTATCCTTTACATTTTTAACTAAAACAAAAAACAAAATCTTATACCTAGACACAAGTCTTCATCTTCTTGAAGTCTTCACTTGAAGGCTTCTCATCTTCTTGACTTGGTCCAAGCTTGATCCAAAAGCTCCTTGGATCACACTGTGCTAGCTCCAAATCTTGACATTTTATCCTTTGTTGAGCTATGCATCTACTAAGATCTTGATAATGAATCTGTCACTAATTAAACACAAGATCATTAGTAAACATAACTTCTTGAGTTGATCATCATCAAACTAGGGTGATAGGCCTTTGGGCCAACAATCTCCCCCTTTTTGATGATGACAAAACTCATGGAGTTATATATGCATGGATTAAAGTAAAGCTTCAAAGAAGCTCCCCCTTAACTCATGCATAGACATAAATAATAAGATATGACAATAAAGCTCATAAACATGTATGCAAATGAATGACATGTATGCAAATACAAACATGTCAATAATCATAAAACTCATTAAGTTCTTATCTCCATTCATTTGCGAAACAAAACATATATGCATATAAACATAAATTCTACTAACATGCATATAAATTCAAAATCTTTCTCCCCCTTTTATTCAATCATCAACAAGGGGTCAAAGTAAAATCAAATCAAACAATTTTTTCTCCCCCTTTTTGTCAAAAACAAAGAGATCAAGAAGGGGTAAACAATCAATCAATAAAGATTTATATGCAATATACATTCATGAAGAGGAAGACGTTAAGTTAGCTTTCCTACACATATGCATTACATGAAGAAGGGATGACAAGCCCCAATTCACATAACACATATTATGTAATGCATAAGAGGAGATGTGAAGTTCCCCCTACACACGTATATCATATAAAGAAGAGTTGTCAAGGTCCTCATTTATAATATACTCAACATGAATCTATATATAAGAGAGATGTTAAGCTCTCCTTGCATATAAGAAATACAAATCAACAAATGTTTTTTTTTTAATTTTTCTTAAAAAAGTTTTTTTAAAGGTATCAGAGCTCTTGTAAAGCAAACAAATTTTTAAGATACCAAATTGAAAATAATCATTATTGTAAAACATATTGATACCAATTGAAATTTAACAAATATGAAGTTGAAGCATTTTGATATCAATGGTAAACATAATGATCCAAATTTTTTTTTTATTTTTCATTATAAACTTTGTGCTTTAAAATTGTGAACCATTGAAGGTTAAGCACATGAAAATCTTCTATATGTATGAAATGAGTATACCAATTGACATTGATACATACATATATAAGAAAACAAAATATGAGTATATACAAAAATTATCAATTTAGATACCAATTGAAAGAATTCAATGATACCAATTGACATAACAATAATCAAGAGTATAACTTATAACCTACCACCCTTCATATGCTCAAGATAGAAGATTTTCAATGAAGCATACAAGGCATAATCGCCCATCCATCCTCCCATTAATGGTAGGGGTTTTCAAAAATAGATTTGAAAAATAAGTTTTGTTTGAAAAACTCTACCAAATGAAGAACAATTAACTAGTTAAAATAATTTTTGAAAAACTAGTTAAAGATCCTTCAAAAACATCAATCATATGTTTTTCATAAAACATAACTAGATACACAAAATTTTAAGCACTCATGGTCTATAAGGTTCAAAATGATTTTAACAAAAGTGTGAGTGTTAAACGATCATGTAAATAGCATTTTTATGAAAATAGTCAATGAAGCTCAAAAAGATCATAAGTTACATTTTTAACAAAACAAAACATGAAATTATTTTTCATTAAAACAAACAAACTTCTAGGTATATGTATGATTTATCCAATCCTAACAATACACATACATATCCCACATACAAAAGAGTCTATTAAATAATTTGCATGAAGGCAAGAGACTCACGGGTATACATGTATATTTATTAGATTTGAATAAAAATGCATATACATGAAGTAAAATCAAAAAAAAATTGGCAAAACATGTATAAAAGAGAATCATCAAACTAGTCTATACATATGCATATAGTGGATACAAATGAGCATGAAGTTCAAATATATATGAGTCAATTGTAGTTCACTATTCATATATTATAAATGCAAGTTTGACACATTCTACATCTAAGCATGTAAATACCACATGAAGCACACAAAAATATGAACATGCTATGAATATGATAAATGAACTAGCATGTACATAAAAAGTAGGAGTTTAGATATTGTTACCAACTCCAAAGCTCCTAACATGATGGTTGTCCCACCAAAGCTCCTTGATATCAATGCATCCAAATGTGTGTCCATCAAGTCCATTGCATTCACTACCAAGGCACCAATCCTCTCACGTCTTGTGAGAGCCCTCACATACATTAAAAGCAAAAGGTGGGGTTTTGGTACCCATATTTTCTTGGGTCCTTTGGGGTTAGTCTTGTAAGGAACCCAAACATTTTTATTTTTAGCAAAATTAAAATGATGCAATCTATCATAACAAAATTTTGCTAAATGGCCTTTGCGGCCACAATGTGTACATACGTACACCTTAGTATGCTTATGTGAGTGTGTATGATCATGTGTGGCAACATAAGCATGATGATGTGCATGAATGGATGGAGTTTGTTTCTTTGAAAACATAGACTCCAATCTAGTGTGGTTGAATGCACAAGAGTTCAAGGTTGAACTCAAATCATTAATTTTATCATTCAAAACATTAATCTCACTAGTGGTGACATGAAAAGCATGGTGAGATATAGAATCATTTTTCTTTTTCTTTTTACAAACATCTTCTTTTTCTTTTTCACAAATTTTCTTTCAAAGACTTATTTTCTTAAAAACAACTTCCTTTTGTTTTTCCACCAAATCAACTTTATTTTTCAAAATAGTGTTTCCTTCACAAAGATTATTTAATTTAGAAAGCAAGGAAACATTCTCATTTTTCAATCCTCATTCTCTTTTTCTAAGCATGCAATAATATTCCTAAATGAATCATGTTCTTTATGCATGCAAGCAATATTCTTTTTCAAATTTTTATTTTCCTTTTTAATCATGTCATATTTTTCTAGCAATAGATGACAAAAAGTAGATAGCTCATCATATGACATGTCCTCATCCTCGGATTCGGTAGTTACCTCAAGGGGGTTATCCCCTTGGACCATGTAGCACATGTTGGAGGTGTTGCTTCCAACATCCGAATCGCTCCCCGCATAGTATAGATCCTTTTTGCCAAGGGAGATAAGGGTGTTCCATACTACAAAAGCCGAATCAAAGTTAGAAACCCTAGATAAATATTCATCATTTAGGGTTGACTTTAAAGCATGAATGGCTTTTGAGTTAGCCTCAATATACTTGCTATTATTAACATATGAATCATTAATGGTAGCAAGATAAACATGAATGCCTAGGTCTTGAGGTACAAGGACATCTTAACCTTCCAAATTGGATGTTAAGAATGTCAAAGGTGGTGGTGACATGAAGTCCATGGTGTGTGTACAAAATATTGTGATTAGCCTAAAAAGAGGATCTTTTACTCTAGGTTGTAAGACCTAAAATCAGAGTACCAAGCTCTGATACCAATTGAAGGTTCACCTAGAGGGGGGTGAATAGGTGATGGCTAATCTAATGGTCACTAAATGATGAATAATGCGGAAGCTAAAAACAATTATGACCTAATTAAATCTTTTACACTAAACACTATGTATAACACAAGAGTGTTGCCGAAATTAAATCTTTTACACTAAACACTATGTATAACACAAGAGTGTTGCCGAATTTCCCGTGAAGGGCTCTGGACAAACTCGTCTAGATTCCCCTTGAATGGGTTGAGGTGCCGCGTTGGCTCTCTTGGTTGAATACAAGTGTTAGCAAACAATCCCAAGCAAGTATATCAATGAGCACACAATATATCAAGTATGTAAATATAAACACTATAATTGAATGCAAGATATAGACAAAGATAGAGAGAGAGAGAGAGTGAGCAATCGCAAACACAAAGGGTTTGTTTCGAGGTTCGAGCACACTTGCTCTACATCCCCGCCTTCGACACACGAAGGATTTCCACTATGCAAGATCCCAATGGATCTCTCCTTGGTTCGCGGCTTCAGCTGAACATCGCGTCTGCCTTATGAAGATCAGTCACGTCTCCATTGCCAAAGGACGCACGTTACAGAAATCGCGCCTTTACAGCAGTACCATCTCTGCTTTTTGAAAAAGACCTGCGTTTGGCCTCCTGCTTCTGCAAAATCAGTTCAACAGTACACTGACGCAAGCAGACGACCAACCACTCCTGCTTAAAGCGCGCCAGTGACAGACTAAAAGCAATCGGGAGGTTTAGACTGTGCATCTAGACACTCAACATGATCAACTCTGGGGGCTTCAAAGAGTTCAACAGTAGACTCACGAAGACCAACTCCAGATAAGATTAAACCCGGAGCATCAACAGTCTAGTCATGAAGGCGAACTCAGCTAGAGTCCAAAGTATTTCGAAATCCATCCCAGTTAACTGCGGAATGTCGAAAACTTTGGAGGGGGTTCTGTAGGCTGTCTAAAAATCACAAAGACAAGCCACCAAAACGCAAAGATTCAAGATCAAGGCGCGTTGGTTCAACGCCCGCGTCTCCGCATCAAGACGCGTTGGCTCAACGCCCGCGTCTCAGCATCAAGGCGCGTTGGCTCAACGCCCGCGTCTCAGCATCAAGGCGCGTTGGCTCAACGCCCGCGTCTCAGCATCAAGACGCATTGGCTCACGCCCGCGTCTCCGCATCAAGGCGCGTTGGCTCAACGCCCACGTCTCAGCAACAAGGTGCCCCACCTTGGTTGTAACCACCCCGATTATGGCGCCATCCACCGCCCATGTAGCAGGGAAGTTGGCCCTCATCGTGGAGCACTTTTAGGGGCACGATCACCCCCTAAAAACCCTATAAATAGTCCCGTCACTATTGAAGGGGACGACGACAATTATCGGGCAAAGGGGAGATTCGAGAAGGAAAAAAGGAGAGATCATCGACAGAGAGAGAGAGCTCGACTCTTCAGCCAGCTTGCTGCGTACAAGTTGCTCTTCGCCTACCTTCTCTTTTAGAGTTTTGGTGGACGGAGCTGAGTTACTCCCTCTACCTGCCAAGGAGAAGATCCCTCGACGGTCCAGAACGGTCATCTGGTCAACGGAGAACAAGATTCACTCTCCACCGCCACCCGAAGAACCCAGCACTAAACAAAGGGGGAATTCAAGATTCAATATTCTCCCTCCCTTGTAACCGGAAGATTAAGCCGGCTGTAATTTTTCATCTGATTCAGGAAATTTTACTCCAGCCCCCTTTTCCGTGTCAAACAGAGATGGCGACTCCGCTGGGACTCTGTTTGTTACCGACGAACATGTTATGGCGCAAGATGACGTCCACCACGAGGGAAAGATGGTCGAATCGCTCGTTGTCGAGTTCGACCAGGCGAAGTACGAAGAGTTCCTCTCTCCTGGCTCCAAGAGCCCAAAGACCCGCGTCTGCCGCCGGGTCTCGACAGGGAATGGCCTCGAAGCCCGATCGGTGGCTTTCTCGAGCTCCTCTGCTGCCCACTGTGCCCAGCAAAGTTCACGCGTCCACGCCTCTCAGCAGGCCCGCGTGATCCCAAGCACAGTTGCTGTTGCGACCAACTCCATCGCACAGAAGACCCGCGTCAGCGTCTCTCAGGAGACCCGCGTGGTTAAACTCCCTGATGTTCAACATCAGGATGTTGTTGGTTTCTCTCCACCTCCTCGACGCAACCGAAACGCTGAGCGTCGACAGAGGAGACGTGCGCGTCAGCTGCAAGTCGGAACCGTTGGTTTTCCAACTAAAGCTGAACGCGACGTACAGTCTCGCACCTTGCCCGCGTCACGTCCAGTACGTGAAATCCGCGTTTGGCGGCCCAAGCGCGCACTCCTCAAGTTGAGTCCTCTGAAGACCAACTTACCAAACGCCAGAATGAAGCTTCTGCGTCTCGTCAAACGTAGGAAGCACGCACCCAGAGACGAGGCGCCCTGCAGCCCACTCTCTCTCACGCGGCTCAGCCCGGACGCACCAGGCAGCAACGCGATGCTCGCGTCTCATCTCAACCGAGACGCCAGACGCGCGTTCCACAGTCACGACGCGGAAACCGCGTCCCTGAAGTCTGCGTCCATTCTGCACAGCACATGGATGCCTCCCGTCTTCGACGTTGTGAGGCTAGTCTCTTTGATCCCTCTTCCATGGATTTGAGGGATTATCTGACAAAGAAAAGAAGTGCCCACCAGGTCACTTCATCTTGCTGCTGCCAACGGCTTATCTCCATGCTTGCGGAGTGCCGTTGCGGGTCGAGTGTGCACCAGCAGTCCTTAGCTGGACAACTGACCTCAATTCCCCCGTCAGCCAAAAGAAGGCGCTCCCATAGAAGGAGAGTCTTCTCTGACATTGAATACCCGGAGCTTACTGCGAACATGACAAGCAGGAGCAAGGGGAAACAACTTGCAGTCAGCTCAGACGAGTCCGAGTCTGACTCTGAACCGAAGGGGTGTATCGACACACCTCGCACCCGGACGGGGGCCATTCCCCCAATTCACTATAATGCCTTAGCCCACGGCATTAGAGCGAATGATTCCCACTCCGCCGTAGCGGAATCAGGGGCTTCGAACTCTTCCGTCGAGAAGGAGACCTCTGCCTACATGACAGGCACTCCTGAGGAGACGGCAAGACGTATAGAGCAGGTCCAGAAAGCACAAATGGACATGATTATTTCTCAGCAGGCGTCGATTGACTCCCTCAAGTAGGCGATTGCACAACTGCTGGAAGACAGGAGGAAATCTCCTCCTAGGAGGTCAAAGGGCAAAGGGAGAAAGGGAGAAAGCTCATCTTCCAAACCTTCTGAGGAGGCGCGACGATCTACTTCAAATTCGTCCAAATCTTCGTCGCACGACCCAGAAAAGGCTCATACTAAAAGAATGAGTCAACTGGAGCAACACCTCAATGCCCTTGCCAGTCGCAAAGACCTCCAAGAAGTTGGAGTGGTCCGGCCCTATCCAGCTGAGTGGGATTTAGTCCTGTACCCTCCAAAGTTCAAGGCTCCAACCCTCCAAGCATTTGACGGGAAGGGGTCCCCCACCACCACATCTACTACTTCAAATCCTAGACCGGGAATGTAGTAGATAATGACGCCATCCTGGCGCGACTGTTCATCGGCACCCTGAAAGGGTTGGCTTTTGAGTGGTTTATGAAGCTCCCGGAGGGTTCTATCAAGAACTGGGGCGATCTGGAGAAGCTGTTCTTAACACGCTTCTTCGAAGATGACTCCGAAGTCACGATGCCCACCCTTTTAGCTACCAACAGCGGAGAGGGGAGTCCGTCAAATCTTTCGTGGAAAGATTTCGGAACACGGCACTCCGGTGCCCAAGCGGTATGACCCAGGCCACCCTGGTGGAAACATGCCGCCACAATCTCCAAACCTCACTCCTTGCTCAAATAGGAGTTGCTGAAAGCCGCACTGGAAACAATTAGTCCAACAAGGTGAACAGGCTGAGGAGATTGTCGCCCGCGTCCGAGCGGAGGAAGGCAAGCCGCGGCCGGAAAGGTCGACAAGGCGTGCACCAACGCCAGACACCTCCCTCCAAACAAAGCGGAAGGATAATTTGGCAACAGAGACCAAATCTCCCGCCAAACCTCAAACAGGCAAGGCGAGTGGCTCTTCAAGCCAACCCCGCGCCAACAAGCAGTATTCCTTCAGGAGGAACACGTCGATTCGCTCTTCAAGCTACTCAACAAGAGCAATCGACTGAAGCTCCCTGAAATTAGGCGCCCGGAGGAAGTCGGCAAGACCGACAATCCCAACTACTGCATGTACCACAGGATGTTGGGACATCCTACCAAAAGCTGCTACGTCTTCAAGGACATTCTTCAGGCTCTGATTGACGCGGAGGTGTTAAAACTCCGACCAGAGCAGAGAAGGTGACGGCCAATGTGACGTCGGTTCTCCAGTTCGGGAGACAACCTACAGCGCCTGCGGGGGTAACTCCTGTTCCAAGGGGAGAATTAAGAGTGGTCAACACAGACCCTCACCAGCAGCAGGAGAAGGGCTTGGTACCCGTCCATCCGCCTCAAGGGGAAATTATGCGGGTCCACCCCGACCTAGTGGACAACCAGCAGTGGACTACTGTGACCAACAGGAAGTCCAAAGGCAAGGCAAAAGCTTCGTCCTGCCATGTGGTATGTGCCTCCTCCCGAGAAGCAGAGGATGATGTTCCCTCACTGACTGATTCAGAAGAGGAAACAATAGTCTTGGCCGCAGAACCCAATCAACCGATGACGGGAACTCGTTCGGGACAACCCTACTTGAAGCAATACGGCGAAGTGGCGGCAAACCCTCCACAACCGCTGCAGAGCCAACTAGGCCCTCCACGAAGCCACCTGTGGAGAAGCAGAAGGAGACTCGATTCTCTCGAGCCCTTCAAAGAGGCATCGCGGAAGGGTCTTCGGCACCTTACCGCTTTGATGTCCTGGCTCAGCTGGCCAATATACCGGCACGCATTACCTTGTATGAACTTCTTAGACTGTCAAAGTCGACCAGGGAAGCTCTGCAAGAAGCTCTGGCAAATGCTGAGGTCTTCATGACCCAGGTGCCAAAGGAAGAAGATGTAGAGGATTGCCTCCACACCTCCCAGAATACCCCCTGCATCACATTCACGGCAGATGATATGCAGGTCAAAGGGAAGCATGATCGACCCCTGTACTTCACAGGTTACATCGGATCATCTGAGGTGAACCGCATTCAGGTAGATCCAGGGTCCGCATTGAGCATTATGCCCCGCCGAGTCATGCAACACCTCGGCATCCCTACTCACCGTCTGAGCCCTACACAGACGACCATCTACGGGTTCAATGCCAACGGTACCCGTCCGATGGGGAAGATCAAGCTCAAGTGCCAGATTGGGAGCCTCAAGTCGGAGGTGACGTGCTACGTCATCGATGCCGACACTTCCTACAATCTGCTGCTGGGACGACCATGGATCCACCGCAACTCCATCGTTCCCTCCACTCTTCACCAAGTCATGAAATACATTGACGCGAGTGGGAAGGTGCAAACGTTGGTTGCCGAAAGGTATCCGTTCAAGGGGTCGAGAATTATTTCACGGACTCCCTCCTATATCAGGATCCGGTGGATGAAACCCCGCAACTGGAGGTGCCAGACTCTGGTAATGAGGCTGACACTGAGACCGAGCAAGAAGAGTGCTTGTGGAAGTTGGAACCACTTGTAAAGAGCACTAATAAGCTCGATGTTGATAATACCACCGACGATGCAGGCGGTTGGTATATTAATGAGAATCTAGACTTTGAGTATTTTTCTGCGTGTGCATCCGATTCAATACCGTCGGATACTACTACCGACATAGACGATGACATCTGGTCGGCAATGGATGCTTTGACATCATTGCATGTACCAGTAAAATCATCTTTCGGGACATACCAGGATAATGGCGATGCGCAGGAATCTATATTCATAGTTCCGACAAGACGAAAAGGCCAAAAACCAATTCTTTTTGGGCGAATGACGACTGAACCAACTCCCCGCGAAGAATCAGAAAGCGAGGAGGAATCCCCTCAGCTCGACCATTATGAATCAAAAGCACTCACAATAATGAAGCGAATGGGTATGACCTAACCAACAGACCCGGGTTGAACTTCGGCAAAGGGAGAAGAACGCTACTTCGATCTTTTGTGCCGAAAGGGAAGGCCCCCGATTATTATCATCGGACGCGCAGGGGGTTGGGCTATGTATCAACTCCGGTCCCATCAGCCTCCGATTCTCAAGAATCGTCGAGCAACGATTACTCTTCAGACACATCATCTTGGGAGTCAGATGTCAGTGTCGGCAACATCTTCAAGGAACTTTCAGTGAACATGGTTTCGACAAGCCACCTGGAAGATGAAAATGAAGAAATGATCCAAGCTGATACAGATCCTTGGATCAAACATTTAAACGCTCTTTGGGACATCCGCTTTGAACAGCGCGAGCCACCCACAGAAGACAAGGTTGTTCAGATCAACCTAGGAGATGAGGCTAACCCTAAGCCCATCTTCATAAGTGACGGCCTGTCACCTTCAGAGAAGAAGGATCTAATATCTCTTGTACAAGAGTATATAGACGTCTTCGCCTGGAATTATGAGGACATGCCAGGACTTGATCCTCAAGTGGCCATGCACCGCCTCAACATCAATCGGACGTAAAACCTGTCAAACAACAGCAGCGACGGTTTCGCCCAGAAATAATGGGGGCAATTCAATCGGAAGTCAGAAAGCTCATTGATTCTGGCTTCATCAGAGAAGAACAGCATCCCAACTGGGTGGCCAACATCGTCCCCGTTTCCAAGAAGAACGGGAAGATCAGGATCTGCATCGACTTCCGTGATCTAAACGAGGCCTGCCCCAAGGACGAATTCCCATTGCTAATCACAGATGTCATGATTGACAATACTTGTGGATTCGAACGAATGTCCTTCATGGACGGATTCTCAGGATACAATCAAATCAAGATGTATCCTGATGATGAAAAGCATACCTCCTTCAGGACACCTCTAGGAGTATATGCTACACCGTCATGCCCTTCGGACTGAAAAATGCAGGGGCAACATACCAAAGGGCCATGAATGCTATTTTCCATCAGCAAATGCGGAAAACGGTGGAATGCTATGTTGACGACATTGCAGTAAAAAGCCGCACTAAAGAAGATCACATAGCCAATCTGAAGGTGGTCTTCGACATCATGCGGGCTCATCAGTTGAAGATGAATCCTACAAAGTCTTTCCTGGGGGTGGCTGGTGGCAAGTTCTTAGGATTTGTTGTAACGTCCACCAGAATTCATTTGGACCCGGAAAAGATCCGCGCTATCCAGGAGATGCAACCCCCGAAAAGCCTCAAGGAGCTCAGGGGATTACAAGGACGATTGGCGTACATCCGCAGGTTCATCTCAAACCTTTCCGGAAGATGCCAACCCTTCGCTAAGCTGATGAAGAAGGGTGTCTCATTCATTTGGGATGACGCTTGCCAACAAGCGTTTGAGGAAATCAAACAATACCTCACCCAACCACCAGTCCTGGCAGCCCCGGTGTCCGGAAAGCCTTTCCTGGTGTACGTCCGGGCAATGGACCATTCTTTGGGAGCTCTACTAGCTCAGAATGATGAAGAAGGACGAGAACAGGCAATCTACTATCTGAGTAGAACAATGATCGGAGCCGAACATCGGTACAACCCGATCGAGAAGGAATGTTTGGCACTAGTGTTTGCCATTCAGAAAATGCGACACTATCTGGTAGGCCAGACTATAAATGTCATATCAAAAGTCAATCCTTTGAGGTTACTTATGACAAAGCCTTCTTCACTAAATGGCCGGCTGGCAAAATGGGCCATGTTGCTATCCCAGTATGATATGCACTTTCTGCCGCAGAAAGCCATTAAGGGACAAGCGGTGGCAGACTTCCTAGCTGAACACCCAGATCCGAGGGCAGCCAAAGTCTACGAGGATCTCCCAGACGAAGTGGCCGAAGCCTACCTGACTCAGACATCGTTCGAAAGTCAAGTGTGGCAACTTTTCTTCGACGGTGCATCAAGGACAAGCCCCAAGGGACACGTAGTGGCGGGGGTAGGAGTAGTACTTGTCTCCCCACAAAATTATGTGATACCCCGAGCTGTCTCACTAACGGAGCCTTGTTCCAACAATGTGGCGGAATACAATGCTCTATTGATTGGGATGCAGCTCGCCGATGAGATTGGCGTTAAAAATCTCGAAGCATACGGTGACTCTAAACTCATCGTCAGTCAAATTCGCGGGGAGTACGAAGTCAGACATGAGGACTTAGTACCCTATTACAACGCAACTATCCGCATGGCCGAGGAGTTTGCTAACTTCTACATCGACCATGTACCGCGCAGGCAAAATGCGCACGCCGATGCACTCGCATCCCTGGCAGCCTCCTTAGCTCTTCCAACTGGAGCAATGGAGAAGATATTCGTCTACAGCCACGACCTGTATTGCCCGAAAATACTCTCAAGGACTATCATGAGTCAAAGGGAGATTGTCGAGGCAAAAAAGTGCTGGAATTGTCGGCCGGTCCAGAACTTAAAGACTGGCGATTCCCTACATCGACTATGTCTTGTACGGCATCCTGCCTGAGGACACCAAGGAAGCGGCTGCCATTCGAAGGAAAGCCCCTAAATTCTACTATAATGCGATCACGCGAACATTGTATCGTCGATCGTATGACGGAATCTTACTTCGGTGTCTCTCACCAAAAGAGGCCCAGGAGGTATTGAAAGAGGCTCACGACGGTACGTGCGGAGCCCATCAACTTGGCCCAAAACTGGCACATCGACTCCAAAGGTTGGGTTACTATTGGCCCAAGATGGTTGCCGACGCCGTCGCCTATGCCAAAAGATGTCATGCTTGCCAAATACATGGAGATTTTATCCATCAAGCACCAGGGTACCTCCACTCTACGACCTCTACATGGCCATTTGAAATGTGGGGGATGGATATGGTTGGTCCTATCAGCCCTCCATCATCAAAAGGACATCGGTTCATTCTAGCAATAACCGATTACTTCTCCAAATGGGCCGAAGCCATTCCTTTGAAGGAGGTGAAGTCGTCCAACGTGATCAAGTTCGTAAAACATCACGTTATTTACCGTTTCGGTGTACCTCGGCGGATTGTCCATGACAATGGACCCCAGTTCATCAGCCAGGCTTTCCAGAGATTCTGCGCTAAGTTCAGAATCCAGAGTATGTCTTCAACGGCATACTATCCTGCCGCTAACGGCCTCGCAGAAGCTTTCAACAAGACCATTGGCAAGCTTCTCAAAAATTCGTCTCGAAGAGTCAACGCGATTGGGACGACAAGCTAGGCGAATGCTTATGGGCCTATCGCACAACAGTGCGAACCCCGACAAAGGCCACGCCATTTTCCTTGGTGTACGGATGTGAAGCCGTGCTTCCCCTGGAAATCCAAATTCCATCTCTACGCGTCGCCTTGACAGCGGAGATGACGACAGAGGAGAAGCATCGACAGCGACTCCAGGAACTGGAGGCTTTAGACGACAAGCGTCTGCAAGCCCAACAGCAAATCGAGCTCTACCAAGCTTGAATCACCAGAGCCTTCAACAAGAAAGTTAAAGTACGAACCTTCAAGAAAGGCGATCTTGTCTTAGCCGTCAGAAGACCCATAGTGATGACGCACAAGACAAAAGGAAAATTCCAACCCAAATGGGAAGGACCGTTTGTGGTAGAGTCAGTCTACTCAAGTGGATCATATCGCCTCATAACTTCGAATGGCGATACACTCATGATGCCAATCAATGGCAAATTCTTGAAGAAATACTATCCCTAGACAGTATTCTTCCACTGATCAAGTTAAAAATACACCTCTGATCAGAAACATCCGACGACTCCGACGGCTAAGGATAGAGGAAAATGTTGGCTTCTAAGCCCAACATAAGTCTTCGACAACTCATCATGCTGAGGGGAATAGCATGGCTAGCCCAACTCAAACGGTAGTTGGTAAAGGCATCTCAAATCCGTTGATAGCTGAGGGTTTGCTAAAAATCCTAAGTGGACTTGAGTCCACTCTTTCCTCCAAAATCCCATACCAATTCTCATCCATAGAATGGTAGGACCACAAAATGCAATCATTACTACGTTGACACTATACCTCTGGTAATGAATACTCTTTGTCGAGTATAAACTTTGCTTGTTAACTCTGCATAGAGTAACAAACTCTCAAATTTGCCAAGTTAACACTATACCTCTGGCATTTCAAATTCCACTTGTCAATTCTCATCAATAAAATGACGGGTCCTCAAATTGCTCTTATCACGAGCCAATTCTTGTCAAGTTAACATTACACCTCTGAAAAACTACTGTTTAAGTTAACATTACACCTCTAAGCAGTACATCGAGTGCCTGTCAAGTTAATATCACACCTCTGATAGTCACCTTTCTTCAGACTTCCGTATCGAAGCTGAAATGGACGATGCCAAGTTAACACTACACTTCTAGCATCTGAGTCATCGCTAAGTTCAACAATACACCTATGGCCATGACCTTTCCTCGACTTCTTTGTCAAAGTCGAGACGACTAATGCCAAGTTCAACATTACACCTCTAGCATTATCCTCACTGTTAAGTTAAACATCACACCTATGACAGTGACTTCCTCAGTTTTCCCAAATAAAACTGAGATGCTGATGAGTTAAGTTAATATCACACCTCTAACTCATGTCCTTGTCAAGTTAACATTACACTTCTGACAAGACTACTTCTAAACCGTTAAGTTAATATCACACCTCTAACGGTAAAGACCTTCCTAGATTCCCCGCGAGTCTAGTCTCATTTGATACTCTCCCCGACAGAGTATCAAGTTCATTTAGAAACATTGTTGGTTAACATTACACCGTTAACAATGTTTCCGTCAAACTCCCCAGCTGATCTTAAATCAAGTTAATCCCAAATCCTTGATAAAAGTTCATCTTCCCTGGGGGTACGAACTCCACTTGTCACTTTCTTTTACAAAGTGGCAGGTCCACAAAAAAAAAAATCATCCCATCCCTGTCAAGTTAATATCACACCTCTGACAGTATCATGAAAACTCCTGAAATAGGATCTTCCCTTACAAATCTTGACTTATTAAGATTACCACTATAATTTTGATAAGGTCAAAAGATTCCTTGCTTCTACATGTCTAACTGAAGACAAAAAGTTAAGACAATGAAGGAGGCAAAAAGAAAAGTGTCACTTTTATTTATATATCCAAGCATATGAAAGTGATACAAAACGCTCTCTTATACAATAAGATGAGTGTTACAATTAAGGAGTACAAAGAAGTCCCTCTCTCTCTCAGAGGCCGTACTCACTCCTTGAAACCGCATCTGATCCCAGGTGCACAATTGGAGCCGATTGCGCCATGGCGATGACGCAAAAGTCGAAAGCGCCCTAGCTGACTAAGCTAAGAGCAATGGTGTTCTTGAGGTCCAGCGGCAGCAGAAAGTCCTGCAACCCTTCATTCATCACCATCCCTTTCCCCAGCAGGCCATCCAACGGAGTGTCCTCGATGTCACTTCTGGAGTAGGGAGAGGAAGAGGATCTTTCCGCCACCGCAACCGCCAGAACCTCCTCGCCGTCATACTTGACCTGACCATCTCTTGCCATCAGACATTGTTGGTGCAGAAGATCTGAAGAGACCTTGGCGAGATTTGGGTCCTCGTCGGAGATATAATTTACTCTCTCACAAACGACGAGAACCATAATTTACTCTCTTACAAACGAACATTGAGCAAGTTCGCCCGCCGATATATTCTTTCCGGGGCCCAGCAAACCTGAAAAAGGACGAGCAAGCTTACCTGCAAAGAATAAACAAGAGAGTTAGAAAATCTGGAACTTAGTACACTTCGACAAAGAAAACTAAGTGACAGACGCGGCAGTCATTGAAGACTTCAGACGCGGGAACAACCCGCACGGTCAAACCACCGCGTCGGCAGAAACAGACGCGAGTCAAAACTGTGCCACGCACAGGATTCAAACGCGGCCTCAGTTTGCACCCGCGCTTAATGCACAAGACGCGAAAAACTTCAAAACGCCGAAAATTGCCATCTCTCTGTTGGGTAAACAGGAGTTGCAAGATTCAGGTCTGAAACGCGCCACGGCAATGGCCATGAGCAAAGCCAGCGTCAAGAGCCCGCGTTCAGAGAAGTTCAAGTCACCGGCGCAAATTCCAGAATAGGAATGCACCAGGATTTCATTCAGATGACTATGCTAAAGTACAGGCTATGGACATCATCGGGGTGACATACCAGCAGAGGCCCCTGTCCAGAGTTGGCCACTCTGCATCCAAACACGGGCGCGCAAGATGATCCGAGAGAGGATTCCTTCTGAAGAGACCAAACAGAAGCATGAGAGCTCTGGGTCATCTTCATCCACGGGGTCACCTTCACCCATGAAGCCGGTTCTCTGAAAGATAACTCAAGGCGTGGTCTCTCAGAGCAAACAAAAGAAAACAATCCAAGTTTGGATTATTGAAAAGGGGGCACACCCTATTTATAGGCAATTCTCAACAACTGCCATTAATGGTGCGTCAATCGGAACCGTCGCGCACGACTGTCAAAGCCCAATCAAAACGGACGCGTGGAACGCTGCTTTGGAAACCGTCGAAGTGCGCCGGTTTTTTCAACCGCCAGCGTCGGTTCTGCATGCAAGAGCATTAACGCCTAAATCCATTGAGAGGCCGACGCGTGGATAACTGCCTTGGGAAGCAACGAACGACCCAGAATCCCAATCGACAGCGAAGACTTGACGTTCAAAGATCTCCTAAAATCTTTTAAGTCAGGTTGCATTAAACGCAGATGGGAAAGCCGCGTCCCTTCAGCAGACAAGGCTGCGTCTCTTGCGCCTGCCCGATCTGCGCAAAACATATTTGCGTTATTCAGAGCCGCGTCTCACCTTGAGATTGACGCTGCGTCTCACTCCATGGACTGACGGTCGCGTCTCACTTTATGGATCAATACCGCGTCTCATCTTTTGATTAACGCTGCGTCTCATCAAGAAGACCGCGTATCAATCTGTGATTGACGCCGCGTCTCATCAAAAGGACTTAGTGAAATCTAAGTTCCTAGTGAATGATGACCGCGTCTCACTCTGTGATTGACGCTGCGTCTCATCAAAAGGACTTAGTGAAATCTAAGTTCAGGTGGACTGACGCCGCGTCTCATTAAAGGAACTTAGTCCTATCTAAGTTTAGTATTCACAGCCAGTGATCAAGAAGTCGGGTTCATCCGCAGCTAAGCAAAGAAGGTGGAGCCAAAAACTTCTATATCAAAAGAATGATAAAAGTGGATACAAAACACTCTTGATAAATTGAGTGTCCTTTTCTTTACAAAAAGAAAAAGAAAAGAAGGCTAAATGTCCTGGTTCGCCAAGGAACGGATTTGTTCCCTAAGGCGGTGAATCTCGTGTTGGCGTGCCCTTTCAGCTTCCATAATAGCCTGGTTCCGCAGCTCTGCTTCGGATAAGAAATTTCTTGCGGCCAGCTGCGTTCGCAGAGACTCCACCCTGGAAGAATGTAGAGACAGACTCTCTTCAGCTCGCGCCTTAGCAGCCCGTTGCTCCTCTAGCTCCTTCTTGAGGGTAACAAGCTTCTCCTCATTGAGCGCAAGCACAGCTTCTGCCCTGGCAATGGTGTCCCGAGCCCTGATGATGACTTGCTCTGTGCTCTGCACGGTAAGCTCAGATTCCCTTGAATCGTCAGCTAGTTTCTGACATTCAGCCTGGGAATATTCGAGGCTGCGAATCTCTGCAGCAATTTGTGCCTCCGCCTCCTGTCGCTCTCGCTCTTGAGCAGCTAGGAGCCTGGTCAAGGTGGCCTGGGCCTCACCAAAAGAGCCAGCATCTTCCAAAGACTCCAGCTCCTGCAGGCCGTCTCCCAGTTGCTCCACCACCCGCAGACACGCCTTGGCAAGTGAGGGGCCTCCGGTTAATTCGACATTCACAGCCAGATTTTTAAGAAGCGTCTGGGCAAACTGAAAGGTGTTGTTTCCACGTAAGATGAGATCAATACATGATCCCATCGAAGCGAAGAATTGTTGCACCATCTGACGTGCCAGTTCCCCCATGTCTTCACCACCTAGGAAGCTTCCCGACCCCTTTTCTGTCACGGGATAAGGGATATAGAGCGGATCCTCTCGCACCAGAGCCGTGCTGGCCGTCGATACGGCAAGAGCTAGACTGGCCGCTGACGCTTCCGGAGGTACTACCTCTGCAGGAGCCTCCACGACCAATGAGGGAGTAGTAAGCACAACCTCCTCAGAAACCTCAGCCGAGACCTGAGATGCGTGGCCTTCTGGAAAGGTACCGACCGTCAGACTCTCCATTTGAGCCCCCTCAGTTCTCTCTGCAAGTTATTGTGACGTCAGCCACAATGATGGAAAAGCGAAACATTTAAAACGTCAGAGCTGCCTTACCAAGTTGGAGGTCCAGAGGTGTCGAATCCTGCGGGGTAGAATTCTCCCCGGCTTCAGCAGTAACCTCCTCGCCCGGCAGAGTGAGAGCCTCCTCAGCCTCAGTGGTTGCTTCCTCTTCTAGCAGAGTGGAAGGCTCCCCAGTTTCAACAGCTGCCCCTTTGAGGGTATCTCAGCAGCCGAGACCTCAATCCCCTTGGGCCGGGTCAACTCTATCACCATCTCCTCAATATGCGAGGAGGTTGTAGCCTCAGCATCTTCGGCCGACCCTGCAACATAAGAGAAGAATGTTAGAACATCCTCTTCAAATATGTAAAGAGAAATTAGGACAGAAGATGGAAAGAATACCTTCAGCAGGGATAATCGCTAGCGATGATACAGTCGATGGCTCACCCTCATATTGTTCCTCCTCCGAGATGTGGAAGAATTTGCTCTGATCAGGAAGAGCGGGTTCATCGCCATAGTTGACCTCGTCTTCAAAGGCGCTTTCCCCCGATAACGAAGAAGACGACAGCGCAACGCGAGGAAGCTCCGCAACAAGAGCCTTACCTCCAATTACCCCAGTGGTAGGACTAGGGTCGACTGCCCTAGGACTGGAAATGAAGACGCTAGGAGACCCCGGCTGCTGTGCCTCGTCTCTTCCTTCATGAGCAGAAGAAGGCTCGGGTTGAGCTGAGATGCCTGCAATCTCAACATCCCCTCCAGTCATTATGTCGACCTCCAGTGACTCGTCCTCTTCGGCGGCGGTGGACTCGTCAACAAGCTCCCCTTCCTCCACGGTCTTGCTGTACGACCTAGGAGCACGGACCAAGCTTAGGAAATCTTCATCTTCTGGCGGTTCCTTAACTCTAACAGGGACGTCTTCAGGAGGAGCCTCAACTCCAGCAGAGATGTCTCCAGATTGAGAGACTTCAACCGTTAAGTCCCTCCGAGCCTTCTTTGGGGCAGGCTCAGCAATAGAAGCAGAGCATCGACGACGCTTGCTCGCCACCTGCTTAGACCTCCTTGCCCGCGACTCCTCCCTCGTGGCTGGTGGCTCCGCCCTTGTCGCTCGTGGCTCTGCCCTTGCCGGTCGCGGCTCCGCCCTCACTGCTGGGGGCTCCCTCCTCGATCGTCTCCCGACCTCCCTTCGAGCCTTCAGGTACTGGTTGATGAGTTTCGTCTGTTTACCAGACTCCGACCTCGCCTCGAGATCTGCATTGATGCTCTCAATGCATGAGAACTCCGGAACAAAATCTGGTGTCTGGATGGCTTGGGAGTACCAAGTGCAGAAACTGAAGCTCGTACGGCACTTGGGCCCCTCGATAGGTAGACGGAATGTTGCTCCCGTCCCTCCGGCCACACTGTAGTACCAGGCCCGAGCACCTTCAAATAGATTGCCTTCGAAGGCAAGTTGAGTATTGGGATTGCCGACGTAGAGTTGATCGTAGCCGAACTGTCGGGCGAAGCGACTCGGCATATACGGCTCAATAGTGCATGAAGTCCCTTGCCGGAACAGCACATATCCTGGCCGGATGTTGATCAACCACCAGAAGAGTCCCGCAGACAGTTGCGAGAAGCCATCCCGGCCAGCGATATCAGCGAACAGCTCCCCGAAAGCTACACCAGGAATCTCTGGAGAGCAGCGATTGAGCTGGTAATTCGTGGCGATTGATAGACACTTCCGAACATAATAGATGTAGGCGTCACACCATTCCGAACGTTCCAGCCGCTGCACAAATGGGACATGACCCACACCCCCACGCGCCGCCGTCATCAAGGAAGGGCAGTGCATCACATACCAAGCCATGAGGTACGTGTAAGGCAGCTCGATCCGAGGGTTGGGACGCTTCACCATTGGATTCCCCTCTGAGTCAACATATGGCTTTCCATGGGAATCAACAGTCTTCGGGGGTTCGCAGAAACTTTTGGTTAACGCCCGCAGCCCACTCTGAATGCCAGCCGCTACGGCCGGAAGAAGGGATATGGGGCTGCCATAAGCCAGGAGCACCGCCGGGTATACCACATCTGCAACAATAACTTCATGTGGCAGCGTGGGCACCACACATCTCTTCAGCCACAACATCAGGAAGCCCGCCAACAGTGCTCGATCAGAGATAGGGGTCCGGGCTTGATGGTGGAAGCTTTCAAAAACCAGGTCGGGGTCGAAACCGTCCTCATTAGACTCCGTGGTGTAAAAGCTGTCCGGAGCCGCGTCGATCCTGTCTTCGATCTCCCTGTCGGAACTGGGAGCCAGTCGGATTATCGGGAGGTCTTTCGTGTGGACATTGTTGAACAGATAACAAGCCCAGGACAACTGCTTGACCCCTGCTGACCTCCAGGCAGTTGTTTGACCGCAGATGTGGAAGTGGCACATCACCTCCCAGTAGGTCTCGTACACCAGAGGAAATTCTTCTTTCAAGAAGTGGAGTTCCTTAGTGGTAGGGACATATTCCTCATAAGGAATGTCCCCTGACGCTAGTCCCGAGACCTCATGCAACTCGTGCAGTGCAAGGCCCATCTCTCCAATCGGGGTGAAGAATGTCCCCGCCAGTGAGTTATAGCGCTCCAGGATCCCAAAGAAGTTATGAGAGCTCATTGGGATACCCCACTGCACGGCCCTAATTGCTGGGTACAATCCCACACGCTCTAGCAGCTCCTTAAGTTCGATAAGGACGAAACCCACCATCCTGCCCCACCAAGAATTCCCTGAAGAATGGACCCACCCATACGCACGGAACTCGACAGGATAGTCACCTTTCGCCTCCATGAACGCATTAAGGAAGGTAGCGCCAAGCTGAGGTATCTCCCCAACCGGAACCTCAGACTTACGCGACGCGGGGAACAGGCCGAGAACCGACCTGTCATGACTATCATAGCAGTATACCTTCTGGAAGCTCAAGGCACCGAGCGTGATCTCAGGGACATATTGGGAAACATCCCATTCCATCTTCCGAGGGACGGACATGTGCTGGAAGTAGGACATCGGGAACATCCTCTCCATATCCGGAAGAAAGAATCTTCCGCCCTTTATCTGACGGAGCCATTTGTAACTTCCTTCAGACACGCGACGGCCGTCGTCATGGACGTGATCCCCGAAGAAGAAGGCAGGCTTCTCCAGTTTGATGCCAGCATCCGTTGCAAATGCTGCATCAGTCATAAGCACCCGAAGAGTCCTCATGTCAACGTTTGAGAGCCTCTCCCCACGAGCCTGCGACTTGTCAGCTGTCACAGGAACAGTCCTTTGTAACACAAAGGTCAAGTCCCGGTCAGCACCCCCTACATGTCCAAAGTGGCGCTTCTTGGCGAGTGAAGTAGCAGGGCGTGGCGCTGCAAAAAGAAAAGGACACTTAGTTAGATACTCTATCAAAAGCAAGGAAAAAATGCTAAGTGTTCATAATCCGAACGTAGAAGAGACACTGGACGCAGGAATTATCAAATCCGCGTCCAGACCTGCGCATCCACGCAGAAGAGACACTGGACGCAGGAATTTTCAAATCCGCGTCCAGACCTGCGCATCCACGCAGAAGAGGCACCGGACGCAGGAATTATCAAATTCGCGTCCAGACCTACGGGATCGGCGTCTCCACAACATTCTCCTTGATGTCACTTCTGAGGTGCGAAAAGAAGGGAGTTATCCACCTTAACCCTTCCACCACCATAATCGCCAGAAGTTAAGGAGGGTAACTCCCTTCCTTTCACATCCCCAGATGTCAAAATGCTTGGACTCGGGTGCCAGATGAAACAGAACGCAAGGATCAAATCCGCGTTCTGTAAACTAAGTCCGCGTCTGAACCCTTCACAATTAGAAAATATTCTAAGTGAAGAATCTGAAGCGCAGGACCCAATGGCGCGAGGGTCCAAACCCGCGTCATGGTTATCAACCCAAAGACTGCGTCTGGGAATCAAACACGATTTAAATTCGTGTGTTAAGGGTTCTTAAAAGGTTCTTGGAACTTCCTTTAATGGCGAAACTTCCGCCTAAAAGGCATTTACCTTGGAGACCTTGAAGAACAACATCCTGCGCAGAGGAGGAACTGCCCCTCCGGGCATCGGCGACGGTCGCCTTTGAAGAAGAAGCAATCGGCTTGGTCTTGGGAGCCATGGCTAATTCGATCCAAGGTTCAAGAAGATGAACTGAAGAGGAAGTTCTCTTTCTTAATCTTATCAACGAGTGCGTTCGGAGAAGAAGAGGAATCCTCCCAACTGTGGCCTTTTATAGGCACAAGGATTCACAAAGATACGCGGCGTATGGCTCGATGAATTCCGCGGCGAATCTCTGTTCGACGCGTGGAACAAAATCACTTTAACGCACAGAGAAGATCATGCGCCATAACTCTACACGAACCGTCGCTCGACACGTGGCACGGATCATTTAATGCGCCAGGAAATCCGCGCGCCAAAAGGCGAAATCCCTTCGGTTCCCCAGGCCAACTGGCAGAGCAATCATGACGTGGCACGCACCCGACGGCCATGTCTCTTCGATGGCTATGCCCCGTCAGCATCGCCATAAATGCGCCCAGACAATCGCATCTATATTCAAAAGATGCGTCTCTCCGGAGTTCGCGGCTTCAGCTGAACATCGCGTCTGCCTTATGAAGATCAGTCACGTCTCCATTGCCAAAGGACGCACGTTACAGAAATCGCGCCTTTACAGCAGTACCATCTCTGCTTTTTGAAAAAGAACCTGCGTTTGGCCTCCTGCTTCTGCAAAATCAGTTCAACAGTATACTGACGCAAGCAGACGACCAACCACTCCTGGCTTAAAGCGCGCCAGTGACAGACTAAAAGCAATCGGGGAGGTTTAGACTGTACATCTAGACACTCACATGATCAACTCTGGGGGCTTCAAAGAGTTCAACAGTAGACTCACGAAGACCAACTCCAGATAAGATTAAACCCGGAGCATCAACAGTCTAGTCATGAAGGCGAACTCAGCTAGAGTCCAAAGTATTTCGAAATCCGTCCCAGTTAACTGCGGAATGTCGAAAACTTTGGAGGGGGTTCTGTAGGCTGTCTAAAAATCACAATGACAAGCCACCAAAACGCAGAGATTCAAGATCAAGGCGCGTTGGTTCAACGCCCGCGTCTCCGCATCAAGACGCGTTGGCTCAACGCCCGCGTCTCATCATCAAGGCGCGTTGGCTCAACGCCCGCGTCTCAGCATCAAGGCGCGTTGGCTCAACGCCCGCGTCTCAGCATCAAGGCGCGTTGGCTCAACGCCCGCGTTTCAGCATCAAGACGCGTTGGCTCAACGCCCGCGTCTCCGCATCAAGGCGCGTTGGCTCAACGCCCGCGTCTCAGCAACAAGGTGCCCCCACCTTGGTTGTAACCACCCCGATTATGGCGCCATCCACCGCCCATGTAACGGGGAAGTTGGCCCTCATCGTGGAGCACTTTTAGGGGGCACGATCACCCCCTAAAAACCCTATAAATAGTCCCGTCACTATTGGAGGGGACGACGACAATTATCGGGCAAAGGGGAGATTCGAGAAGGAAAAAAAGGAGAGATCATCGACAGAGAGAGAGAGCTCGACTCTTCAAGCCAGCTTGCTGCGTACAAGTTGCTCTTCGCCTACCTTCTCTTTTAGAGTTTTGATGGACGGAGCTGAGTTACTCCCTCTACCTGCCAAGGAGAAGATCCCTCGACGGTCCAGAACGGTCATCTGGTCAACGGAGAACAAGATTCACTCTCCACCGCCACCCGAAGAACCCAGCACTAAACAAAGGGGGAATTCAAGATTCAATATTCTCCCTCCCTTGTAACCGGAAGATTAAGCCGGCTGTAATTTTTCATCTGATTCAAGAAAATTTTACTCCAGCCCCCTTTTCCGTGTCAAACATTGTGCACGTCGGTCGACCGGTCCAGTCGGCCAACTTCAGTATTAGTCGACTTATAAAGGCTACTAGTCGACTTATCCGAAGCCTGAAACAGTTTTCTGGGATTAAAAAGTTAGTCTTTTTGGCTCAAATAAAATCCCATAAAATACATAAAAATCTACAAAAATAGTTTAACCAATATACTTTGATAAACAAACATGCTTGCACAAAATCAAGGCATGTTATAAAAGATTGGACTATTTTGTAACTTGGAAATATTTGGCTCATGATAAAAACTGTTTTTCCAAAACAATATTTTTCCAAAACATCTTCAAATAAAAACTAGATATTTTGAGCTCATTAAAGCATGGTGTGTATGGATATGATCCACTACACAAATAAGATGAAATATCTAAGTTTTTGGCATTAAGCATAAACTTGGTTTTGGTTGAAAGATGTAAACATGAATATCAAAAACCAAATAGTATTTTGTCACAAAGAAAAATCTTTTCTAAACTAAAAAATCTTTTATGAAAACAATTCTATCAAGAGTGTGTGTGTGTATATGTACTTGAGCAATCCACCAACTATCTATCCTTTACATTTTTAACTAAAACAAAAACAAAATCTTATACCTAGACACAAGTCTTCATCTTCTTGAAGTCTTCACTTGAAGGCTTCTCATCTTCTTGACTTGGTCCAAGCTTGATCCAAAAGCTCCTTGGATCACACTGTGCTAGCTCCAAATCTTGACATTTTATCCTTTGTTAAGCTATGCACCTACTAAGATCTTGATAATGAATCTGTCACTAATTAAACACAAGATCATTAGTAAACATAACTTCATGAGTTGATCATCATCAAAACTAGGGTGATGGCCTTTGGGCCAACAACTACCTCTTGCGCCATTAGCCTTATTAGCTCCATAAACCTAGGAAACCTTGCAATAGCTAAGCAATGGTCTTCATAAATGGTACTAACCTGAAACTCATCTTAAACAAACTTATTAGTACCATATAGCTTCTATGTGTTTTGTTATCATCAAAACTTAAACAAATGGAGAGTGTAACCTTTTGGGCCAACAATCTCCCCCTTTTTGATGATGACAAAATATATAGGCTATATAAAAAAGATATAAAGAGAGAGGTAAAACTCCCCTTCAAATTATGCTATATTAAACAAGTAAAAGCAATTTGAATTGCAAAAATCATAAAAACAAATAATTTGAATTGTTAAATAGCAAGCAAAAACATGAGACTAAAAACACTTGCAAAACCATATAAACTCATGTTTTTAGAACTCATATACAAGAAAACTCATATACAATAAACTCATCATACCCATATTTCTCCCCCTTTTTGTCATACATCAAAAAGGGATAAAGAAACAAGAAAAACATTTTTATTCAATAACACAAACATTAAGTTCACCACATATAAAGGAAAATCTATTAAAATCAAGTGGTTTAGTGAAAATATCGGCAAGTTGCAAATCCGAAGAAACATAATCAATCTCTATATCACCTTTCTCAAAATGATCTCTAAGAAAGTGATATCTAATCTCAATGTGCTTGGTCTTATTATGTTGATTTGCATTCTTAGTCATATGAATAGTACTAGTATTATCACAAAATATTTTTATATGGTCATAATGCAAATCATAATCAAGGAGAGTATGTTTCATCTAAAGGACTTGTGCACAACAAGCTCCCGCCGCAACATACTCCGCCTCGACGGTTGAGAGGGCTACCGAATTTTGTTTCATAGAGGACTATGAAACAAGACAATTACCAAGAAATTGACATGTTCCACTAGTACTCTTTCTATCCACTCTACAACCCGCATAGTCGGCATCCGAAAAACTCGTCATTGAAAAATTTCCAGTTTTCGGATACCAAAAACCCATTCCAATAGTACCCTTAATATAACGAATGATGCGTTTTACCGCAATAAGATGAGACTCTTTAGGACACGATTGGAATCTAGCACAAAGACACACACTAAACATGATATCCGGCCTACTAGTCGTTAAATACAACAAACTACCAATCATGCTTCTATATAACTTAATATCAACACATTTACCTTTGTCATCCTTATTAAGCTTGGTGGTAGTTGCCATGGGAGTGTTGCAAATTTTTGAACCTTCAAGTCCAAATTTCTTTATGAGTTCCTTTGAGTACTTGGCTTGACATATGAATATTCCATCCCGCATTTGCTTGATTTGGAGTCCAAGAAAGAAGTTTAATTCACCCATTGAAGACATCTCAAATTCACATTGCATATACTTTTCAAATTCCTTGCAAAGAAACTCATTAGTAGAACCAAAAATTATATCATCAACATAAATTTGCACTGTGAGAATGTCACTATTAACATGCTTAATAAATAATGTTGTGTCTACTTTGCCTTTAACAAAATCATTTGAAATAAAAAACTAGAAAGCCTTTCATACCAAGCTCTAGGAGCTTGCTTTAAACCATACAAAGCTTTATCAAGTTTAAAAATAAAATTAGGATGAACATGATCAACAAAACTGGGAGGTTGTTCAACATAAACTTCTTCATTTATAAAACCATTTAAAAATGCACTTTTTACATCCATTTGAAAAAGTTTAAAATTTTTAAAAGATGCAAAAGCTAGTGTCATCCGTATGGCTTCAAGCCTAACTTTATTCCTAATAACATTTCCTGACTCATCCATCTTATTCCTAAAAATTCACTTAGTACCAATTATTGGTCTATCGTGGGGTCTAGGAATAAGGTGCCAAACTTGGTTGCGCTCAAATTGATTGAGCTCTTCTTGCATAGCTAGAAATCAATATGAGTCACCCTCGGCTTTGAGGATGTTTTTGGGTTCAAAATGAGAAATGAATGCAAAATTACCACACAATTCATGGAGTTTGGAGCGAGTTGTTACCCCTTTAGATACATCACCTATGATGAGATCCTTGGGATGATTTGTAGCGAATTTCCAATCTTTTAGAAGTGGTTGAGATTGTTCCACTTCTTCCTTTTGAACTTCACCAATAAGTTCTTGCTTCTCTTCTTTAATGGGTGAGTCCTTCAAGGAAATTTTCTCCATGTCCTCACCTAATGAGTCAATCTCTACAACATTCTCAACAACAACATTAGATTCTTTAAATTTAACATGCATGAATTCTTCAATAGTAAGAGAAAATTTATTGAATACTCTATAAGCTTTGCTAGTAGTAGAATATCCAACAAATATTGCTTCATAAGCCTTAGCATCAAATTTGCCCAAGTTATCTTTAGTATTCAAAACAAAACACTTGCATCCAAAAACTTTGAAATATGAAACATTTAGTTTTCTTAAATGATAAATTTCAAAAGAGGTTTTGAAAGTATTTTACACAAATAAATACGGTTTGATATGTAGCATGCGGTATTTACGGCCTCGGCCCATAGATATTGAGGGAGGTCATATTCATTAATCATGGTCCTAGCCATCTCTTGAAGAGTTCTATTCTTCCTTTCTACTACTCCATTTTGTTGTGGAGTTCTAGGACAGACATTTCATGTTTAATTCCCTTTCATCACAATAAGTCATGAAGAGTTGGTTAACAAACTCACCACCTCTATCACTTCTTATTTTCAAAATCGAAAAACCCTTTTCTTTTTCAACCCTTTTTCGAAAAATCTTAAAATGCGAAAAAGTTTGATCTTTGTGTTCCAAAAAGAAAACCCAAGTGAACCGGGAAAAATCATCAACTAAAACAAAAGCATATCTACTACCATTTAAGCTTTTAGTTTTAGTTGGTCCAAAAAGATCCATGTGAATTAATTCTAATGGCCTAGTTGACATGATATCCTTGATTGGTTTGAAAGAAGACTTGGTTTGTTTCCAAGTTGGCGCGCACCACAAATGCGGTCTTTTTCAAACTTCAAGTAAGGAATACCCTTCACCAATTCCTTAGAATTAATCCTAGCAAGATGATCAAAAGATGCATGTCCTAATCTTCTATGCCAAAGCCAAGAAATCTCATCAAAAGCATGCAAGCATTTAGTAGAACAATCCAAATTAAGCATGTCAATGATATAGACATTATTATCACGAAAACGGTGAGAATACAATCATTGGTTTTACAATCAAAAATTTTGCAAGAAGAATCATCAAACACAGCTTTAAGACCACGATCACAAAGTTGACTTATACTAAGCAAGTTATGTTTAAGTCCATCAACAAGAACAACATTTTCTATTAAACGAGATGCATCAATTTGAATGTTACTTATACCGATGATTGTGCCCTTGGAGTCATCTCCGAAGGTGACGGTGCCACCTTCAACGTACCTTGATAGGGTTGTGAAGTTGTTGATATCCCATGTCATATGTCTTGAACAACCACTATCAAGGTACCACCGCTCCTTACGTCTTGGAGCCTTAGTGTGTACCTACATCAAATATTTAGGACTTGATTTTGGTACCCACATTTTCTTGGGTCCTAAAGTGTTAGAGTCACGAACCCACACAAGATTATTTGTCTTATTTATTTGATCATAACAAAATTTAGCTAAATGGCCATTCCGACCACAATAAGTACATCTATAAACTCTACCATATTTAAATGCATAATGAGTGTGTGGCTTATGAACATGTGTTTTGTGAGCATGAGTAGTTTTAATATGAGTGTTATGTGAAGTGTTGACATGATGTGCATGAGAATTTTTAGCATGGGATGTTTTATCATTCTTAGCATGTGGAGTGTGCTTCTTTGAAAACATTTCCTCTAATTTATTAGTATTAAAAGCACAATCTTTTAAAACAATTCCAAAATCATTGATTTTAGCTTTTAACAAGGATAATTCATTTTCATCAATTTTGGAAATTTAGCTTTACAAGCAACTTTATAAGCATCAAATTCTCTTTTAGTAGAAATAAGATTAGAAGAAATTTCTTCCTTTTCTTTTGAAACAATTGCAAGTTGATTTTTAAGTAACTCAATTTCCTTTTTCAATTTAGAACATTCTACCTTTTTTATCATCAAAGCTTTCAGAAAGTTCAACAAAAGCATGTACTAACATTTCTCTACTTATTTCATTTTCTTCATCAAGAGGTTGAGTGGTTACCTTGGGTGTGTTTGCCATGAAACACATATTTGCCGTGTCGATCTCATCTTCGGATTCACTTTCCGAATCCCAAGTGGCTTTGTATACTTTCTTTTCAACCGGCCTCTTTTGCTTCAAGGAGGAAGTCACCTTTTTTTGAAATCGGGACAATCGGCCATGATATGTCTGGGTCTCCGGCAATTGTAGCATATGAATCTTCTCTCCTCCTTCCCTTCTAATTTCTTTCTATAGTTGAGTTTATTCTTGCGGTACATCCTCTTCACATTTCTCACTAGGAGAGATAGCTCCTCATCATCTTCTTCATCCTCTTCATCGTTGTCGATAGTAGAGGAAGACTTGAAAGCTATGGACTTCTTCTTTTGAGGTACCGCTTCTTCTCTTGTCTTCTTTTCCATCCTATGAGTCTTAAGGTTTCCAATAAGACTTATGAGATCCATCTCATCTTTATCATGCAACTCCTTTAAGGTGGTAGCCTTGATCTCCCATGATGAAGGAAGAGCTCGAATCACTTTGCGCACCTTTGGTCGTTGCTTATATCATCACCTAGAGATGAAAGAGCATTGGTAATCTTAGTATACTTGGTAATCATAGTATCAATAGACTCATCTTCAAGCATTTTAAAACTTTCATATTGGGACCGCAAGAGATCTATTTTAGCTCTCTTGACTTGTGATGCCCCTCGTGAGTGACCAATAAGTGTTGCCAAATCTCATAGGCGAATTGGCAATGTATAACCCGTGTAAGATCATCCTCATTCAAGGCGGTGAGAAGGGAATTTTGAGCCTTAGAATTAGCCTCATATTCTTTGTAGGTAAAATCGGACCAAGTGCTCTCCTCACTATCGGGTCTACTATAAGGCTTGGTTAAGGATTTAGCAACTAAACTACCTAGAGATTGTAGAAAGATAGTCATCCTAACTTTCCAAATGGGGAAATTTAGTCCATCAAATTTAGGAGGGGTCTTAATGTTGTCGGCCATTTTTACTAGTGAATGAATGAAAGAATGCAAATAGTGATTAGCAAATTTTAGGATCTCTCTAAGGATGTGAAGCCAAAAACTAGAGTCCTAGCTCTGATACCAATTGAAATCACCTAGAGGGGGGTGGATAGGTGATAATGCTAATCAATGTACAATTAAAATTTTATGATGCAACGATCACCCAAAACAAGACTAGAAGCCGAATACCCCGTGAAGGGCTCTGAACTCCTTCCTCGTGATTCCTCTAGATAAGAGTTTGAGGTGCATATTGCAATCTTGTTGTATGAGTATTTGATCGACAAATATGAATATGAAATAAGTGAATATTGCAATGAATATAAAGCAAGTAAATGAAGCAATGAATATAAAGCAAGGAATTAAAGCAAGTAAACCAACGCAAACACAGAGAATTTTTCCGAGGTTCGAGCACCCAGCTCTACGTCCCCGCCTTCACCAGAAGGATTTCCAACCACTATAACTTCACAAAGAGTTAAAATCACACCGGAGTACCCAACTCCTCAATCACGAATACAAGTTTCTCTTGGTGATCAAAAGACCACAAACTCTCTTTTGAAAAAATCTTTTTCCCTTACAAAAACCCTATAAACAATGTGTAGGATTGAAGCTCAAGTATTGTAAGTGAAAAAGAAATTGAAATTTGAGAGAGTTTAAAAAACTTCAGAAATGAGAGAGATTTTTCAGCACAAAAACAGAGAACAAAACTCTTTTGAAAGCCTTTAAACTTTGAATATTTTTGCAAATGATGGTTATGTATCCTATAACCCTAATCACCCCTATTTATAGGATAGAGCTAGGGATTAAAGGGTAAAGTAGTATAATAAGTAATTAGGAAGTATTTGACCCAGAAACCAGCCCCTAAGCTCATTTAGAGACAAAAGAAATGTTTAAAAACGTGTTTAAAATTATAGCTGTTAAGGCTGAAATCAAGCCTCGGTCGACCAGCCGGTCGACCGCGTTTTCAAAAAATAAAGCCGTTGCAGGCCCACGGTCGACCGCCCGATCGACCGAAACAAACAGAGAGTTGATGGCTTTCAGTCAGCCGAAGGTCGGTCGACCGAAATGGGGTCCGGTCGACCGCCCAGTCGACCGAGAAACGTGCACACATGCACGCACCCAACGGTCAGAATCCCGGTCGACCGGTCGGTCGACCGATCTGACCTGAAACAGAGCCGGTCGACCGCCCTGTCGACTGCTTCAGGTCAAAAGCTGAGTTTTGAAAAGAATTTTGAAGGGATTTTGATAGATTACAAAATAGTTTTGATCATGACTAGATATAATACACAAAATGGAGTTTATAAGTAATAGACTATATTTAAAAACATTTTGTATATATATATAGGAGAAATTTTTAGAAAAGACATGTGCGCAAAAACTTGTGTGTAGGAATTTTGAGCTTCAAACCTATTCACTATTCTTTAACAAACTATAAAACTAAAAACAAATCTAAAGAAGTCCTGAGCCATGCAATGCCATGCTAGAGCCTTCTCTTCTATGGACACTACCTCTTGCGCCATTAGCCTTATTAGCTCCATAAACCTAGGAAACCTTACAATAGCTAAGCAATGGCCTTCATAAATGGTACTAACCTGAAACTCATCTTAAACAAACTTATTAGTACCATATAGCTTCTATGTGTTTTGTTATCATCAAAACTTAAACAGATGGAGAGTGTAACCTTTTGGGCCAACAGTCGGTTGATCAGATAATTCTTGGAGAAGAATTTCGCTTGTGAGCTTCCACCGAAAAGAAAGAGAGTTCAACTCTTCGAACAACTTGCTGCGTACAAGTTAATCTTTACCTACAATCTCTTTGAGATTCCTAGTTGACAGGAGCTGTGTTACTCCGTCTGCCATCCAAGGAGAGGATTCCCAGGAGGTCCTGATGTTCACCCGGTTAACGGAAAACAAGATTCACTTTCCACCGCCACATCAAGAACCCAGCATTAAATAAAGGGGAGATTCAAGTCTAAACATTTTCCCTCCCTTGTAAGAGGATTATTGATCCGTTATAACTTTCTTTACTATCAAATAAAGAATTTACGTCCCGATCTTCAATTTTTCCTCCACCAAACACCAGTCAGGCGCACAAGCCTATAGTACCATTTCCTAATAGGCTGAAGAACAACAAGCAGAATCCACACATGGAAAAGATAATTGAGATCGTCAACCAAGTGAAGATAAATGTGCCACTTCTTTATGCCATCCAACAAGTCCCATCCTATGTAAAATTTCTTAAGGACATGTGCACCAAGAAGAGAAAGACTAATGTACCCAAGAAAATCTTCACAGCCACTAACATTAGTCAGATACTGTCGGGTCAGATCCTTGTCAAGTACAAGGATCCGGGTTGTCCTACCATTGCCTGCACTATAGGACAAGTCGAGATTAGTCGTGTACTTCTTGACTGCTCCCATTCTCAGTTTATTAACCACTCGGGTTGGGCGATCTTAGTCTAACTCGAGTCACAATCCAACTGGCTGACCATTCAGTGAAAGTTCCCAAGGAGAAAATTAATGATGTCCTTATTTGGGTTGGAGAGTTTATCTACCGTGTTGATTTTATAGTTCTTGAGACATAACCTGTGCCCAATCCTAGGGCTCAAACTCATGTTATCTTAGGGCGATCATTCCTTGATACCGCCAACGCTATTATCAATTATAGGAATAGGTCCATAAGGTTAACCTTTGGGGACATGACTAGAGAATTCAATGTCTTCAACCAAGGAAAGCACCCCGTGATGTTGAGGATCAAACATTTGAAGTCAACCTTATTGAGAACTTGACAAGTGAACACAGGGAAGAATTGAAACTAGAAATTGATTGTGACTTCGAGTTAGAGTCTGATGACTTTAACCTTGATCAGGTTGTCGAGTCTGCTGTGAATTGGGCCTCAAACCCTATTTCACCAAATGTGGAGCCAATAAATTTGACTCATCCTTCCAGTGAGCCTTCCCCTTCCTTGGAATTGAAAGCCTTACCTGCGCATCTCAATTAGTCTATCTAGGCGAACAAGAGACCTTTCCTGTCATTATTGCCTCCCATTTAAATGACGGGCAAGAAGAAGATCTTAAAGCAATTTTGAGAAAACATGGGGAAGCCATTGGTTGGATTATGACCGATATAAAGGGATTGAGTCCAACCATAATCCAACATCGCATTCATCTCAATGAAGATGCAACACCAAAAAGAGACCCGCAACGTAGGTTAAACCCTATAATGCAAGAGGCTGTTTATATTAAAATTGTGAAACTCTTAGATAATGGGATAATCTATCCCATTTCTGATAGCCAATGGGTCAGTCCTGTCCACGCGGTTCCAAAGAAATCCGATTTCATCATAGTGAAAAATGAGAACAAAGAGTTGGTTCAAACTCGACTTCCCACGAAAATTCGAGTTTGCATTGACTATAGAAAGCTTAATGCAGCAACTCGTAAGGACCATTTCTCACTTCCCGTTATTATTCAAATGCTTGATGGCATGCCACGAGTATTACTATTTCTTGAATGGTTACTCGGGTATAATCAGATTTCTATTGCTCCTGAGGACCAAGAAAAAACTACGTTCACATGTCCATTTGGGACATTTACTTATAGTCGAATGCCTTTCGGCTTATGTAATGCCCCAACAACGTTTCAACGTTGCATGTTGAGTCTTTTTCTGATATGGTAGAATGATTCTTAGAAATCTTCATGGATGATTTCTCCATCTACAGAGATTCATTCACTCAATGTCTTCACGATTTAGAACTTGTCCTCCAACGTTGTGCTGAGAAAATCTAACACTGCACTGGGGAAATGTCACTTTATGATAAGACATGGAATTGTCTTGGATCATGAAATCTTCAAGAAAGGAATTGAAGTGGATAAAACCAAGTTTGAGGTTATTGCTAAGCTTCCCATGTCCAAATGCGTTAAGGATATGATACGCCCGTTTCTACCGAAGATTTATCAAGAATTTTAGCAAGATTGCTAGACTCTTGACTAATCTGTTAGCTAAGGATGTGTCCTACACTTTGGATACTGAATGTATGAATTCTTAGGAGAAGCTTAAGAAAGAGCTTATTTCTGCGCCAATCATATCTGCACCGGATTGGTCTAAGCCTTTTGAAATCATGTACGACGCTTCTGATTTTGCCATAGGCACTGTCCTAGGACAGCGCATGAATAACAAGTATCACGTGATTTACTACTCTAGTAGGACTCTCAACGATGCTCAAATGAATTACACTACTACTGAGAAAGAATTCTTGACAGTAGTGTTTGCTTTAGAGGAATTTCGTCCCTACCTACTAGAGTCTAAAAGCATAACTTTCACCGATCATTCTGCGCTTAGGTACCTTATGATGAAGAAGGATGCCAAGGCCTGACTCATTTATTAGATTCTCCTTCTTCAAGAATTCAATCTCGAGATTCGAGATAAGAAAGGCGTAGAAAATATCATTGCTGACCATCTCTCGTGAATCCTAAACTCTCCATGCAACGAATTGCCCATAAATGAGGACTTTCCTAATGAAAATCTCTTAGCTGTCTTTAGGGAACTTTGGTTTGCTGATATAGTGAATTACTTAGTCACAAACCAAACTCTTTCTCATTGTCTAAAAACGATATATACCGGTTCTTATCTCAAGTCCGGTATTTCTTTAGGAGGAACCATATCCTTTTAAGTACTATTCTGACCAAATTATTAGGAGACGCATCCCCGATGAAGAAATTAAGAGTGTTTTATTCTTTTGTCATGAATTTGCATGCGGTGGACACTTTGGTCCCCGCAAGACTGCTGAAAAGGTGCTGCAAAGTGTGTTCTATATTGGCTTACTTTGTTCAAAGATGCTTATAAATTTTGCAAGACGTTCCCTAGATGCCAAATGGTAGAAAGGATCTCAAATGAGATATGATGCCCCTCAACCAATTCTAGAAATAGAACTCTTTGATGTTTGGGGCATTGACTTTATGGGTCCATTACCTAATTCATTGGAAACCAATATATATTGGTTGCTGTGGACTATGTGTCCAAGTGGGTAGAAGCCATTCCAAGTAAAACTTTTGATAACAAAGTTGTCATAAAGTTTTTAAAGAGAACATTTTCTAATACTTCGGAACCACTCGTGCTATCATCAGTGGTAATGATACTCACTTTTGTAATAGATTCTTTGAAGCTCTTATGCGAAAGCATGCCATAACTCATAAGTTGTCCACACCTTATCATCCTCAGACCAGTGGGTAGGTTGAGGTTTCCAATAGACAAATCAAACTTATTTTGGAGAAGATTGTGAACCAAAATCAGAAAGATTGGTCCACCAAACTTGTAGATGCCCTCTGGCCTACAGGACTGCTTTCAAGATGATTCTAGGGATATCTCCTTATAGGTTAGTCTTGAGAAGGCTTGTCACCTACCCGTTGAGTTAGAGCACCGAGCCTTATGGGCAATAAAGTAGCTAAATTTTGATTTCACTAAGGCCGGTGACCTTCGAAAATTACAAAATTTTGAATTAGAGGGGTTGAGAAATGAGGCCTATGAAAATGCTAAGATCACTAAAGATAGAGTTAAGATTTTTCATGATAAACACATCATAAGGAAAACATTTGTCCCTGGACAAAAAGTCTTACTCTATAATTCTACGCTTCATCTTTTTTCAGGAAAAGTAAAATCAAGATGGACTGGGCCATTCGTTGTAAAAATCGTGTTTCCACACGGTGCTATAGAGATCAGTGACACCAAGAATGAAAATGACTTTAAGGTAAATGGTCAACGCCTTAAACCTTTCTTGGAATCGATGTCGGTAAATGAAACGGCTATGGGTTTTTTCGACCTAGTGTATCAGTAACTTTCCTCTTTTACATTCCATTTCATGCATCCATTTCTTTCATACATTGGGGATAATGCATGAGATAAGTGTGGGGGAGGGCTCTAACATGACTAATATAACAAAAAAAGAAGAAAAGAAAGTATATAAAAAATACTTTTTGAAAGAAAAGAACAATATTTTGATATATATTTTTGTAAGAAATTAAGTCAATTTTAAGGAATAGAAAAATCATAATTAAGATTTCTTATACTTAGTCAAATAAGATGACTTGTTTGATTCAGGGTTAGGAAGAAAATTAGTGAAAGTTATTTAGTCTTGATCTTTACCTTAAAGAAATATGCACACTTTATACACTTACACACTTAGGGTTCAAAAACAAAGATTCTTATGCCTTATATATATATACACAATATATATATATATATATATATATATATATATATATATATATATATATATAATATATATATATATATATATATATATATATCTGTATTTCTATGAAAAATAAACAAATCTAATTATTGATTAGCTAGGTGCTTTGGTCTAAGCAAGTCTTGGTATTTATGCAAAAGATGATTAGATAAGTTTGAAAAAAAAATATAAATCCTCTGATTAGGCTGGGTATTTGTGCCTCATGAAGCATAAGTATTCACGCCTAAAAGGGGTACATTTTATTAAAAATCCTTGGTTTCGTGGCCTTGTTTGCTCAAGCGTTTAAGTCCTAAGGAGTGTTTTCACACCTGGTGCCCTACGACTGTTCGGTTTGGGTGTCACCGACTAAAGGCTCGTTATATGGGCAGATTGGAAAGCCTAATGGAATTGAGGAATAAATACCACCAAAAATAAAAATAAATAAGACATAAGAGTTAAAGTTAAGAACTCTTAGTCAAAATTCACAGTCACAAAGGTGTATATAACTTAGGGTAAAGTAATAGACTAGATGAAAAATATAATTTGACTCCTTATTTTGATTGATGACATGTTTTTGAATAGAGACTAAGTTTAGGAATGAAAAGTTTGATTTTCATATAACTTATAGATTACTTGAACTTTTACAACAATGCCTCAAATATTTTCTATCTTTTCAAAATACTTTTTGAAAATACTAACATTTTTTTCTCTTTCTTCATGGATTTTGTGGGTGCAATCCACTGAAAATCGTCACGAGATAAAATTCGTCCTCTAGGGGTAACCTAGAGGGTTAACGGTTTGTTGCATATGCTCAGTGCAATCAAGCGACCTGTGAAAGTAGTCAAAATAATTTCTTAGGATTAGTTTTGATGTTTTGCTCGAGGGCGAGCAAATGATAAGTGTGGGAGTGTGATCGGTCACATATATTGCATATATATTGTCACATTACTCTATTTACTATCTAATAAATCCTATTAACAAGTCTTATTACTCTTTATAAAATGTAGGCCCATTGCTAAAGGAAAGGGAAGCGAAACGAGCCCAAAAGCCTATCAATTCTGATTTAATTCAGAATTAATTCAAAATCAGAAAATCAGGACAGATCATGGTAAATCAGAGAAGTTGAAAACCAGTTAAAATAAATCTTTCAAAATCAATTGGTTAAAACCAAAGATTAAAGGTAGTTTCGTCAAATCCAAAAGCTGAAACAAGAAATCCAGAACCAGATAAGGGGATATCACCAAAAGAGGAGCTGTACCCCCCGGGTGTTGCCACCTGGCCACACCTAGGTCGCGAAAATGTAGCCAAAGCCGCGTTTTCGTTGCTTTGTTATATTTGTTGGGGGTGTGTTTGCTCCCCAATCTTCATACTGTCTCCCCTGTCTGGTTTTTTCTTATAAATACTGCTTTTCACAGAGAATGAGGGACCGAAAATTAGTTTAAGTTTTTCTCTTTGTTTTTAGGATTTAGGTTCTTTGTTAGATAGTATTGAGAAGTTATATCTATGTTTTTTAATTTGTAGTTCAGTCCAAATACCAGTGGGCTAGAGGAAAAGAATGATTGTGACCTGAAGTTGAAGTGACATAAATAAAGGATCAAGATTTCTCTTCTTCTCCAAGTCACGGGTATGTTTCATTTCATTTACATGTCTTGATTTACCTTAATCATGAGTAGCTAAATTCATTTTTCTGGGCTCATTATCCTCTCTCTCTTTGATCCCTCTTGTTTTGAATGGTTTTGATGTAAAGAACCCAACGGAATCATATGCATGCCTTAATCTAAACCTTACTTCTTTGGAAGTGTTCTTGAAGGCACATAAGGATGGATTTGGATTTCTAAACTTCTATTTTTTTAAAAAACAATACTTGACTTGTTTTTATTTCATACTTGAAAGATAACTTGATGATTTAACATTCAGTTCCAGATGATTTCTTAAGAAAAAGAGTTGAACTTTTCCAAATAATCTTATTTGCTATGCTTATTACTTTCGAAACTCAAGCTTAAGTGTTTGCCTATGATCAAGTTGAGGCAATGAAAATTTCAAGAGAAGAACATATCATTGAGTAGTAAGATAGTGAGCCCAGATCTTTTTATATATTAAAAATAACAATCAATCTTCAAGTCTTTTTTAAATATCATCTTTTCCAAAGCCTTCTCTAAGTTTTCAAATTTTCTTTTAATCACTTCCTCACTCTCCATTCTCTTTTTCAGTAAAAAAAATACCGACACCATTCTTTACTTTTTAAACAAAAATATCAAAAAACTTTCATTGCATTCCTCCTCGTGGATACGACCCGTTAGCCCAAAGCTAGACAGTAATTCTCACTGCTTTCATTTGCAACCAAGCGAACAATCACAAATATTATCTCAGTAAATTTTAGTAGCATAATAACAAAATAAAATCATTTATCATAAAATCTTTGTTTAACTGAAGGAGGAAAAGAACACTTATCTGAACTTGATCACAAGTCCAAAGCACTGAAATCCTAGGATCCCGATAAATCTACAAAGTTCATTTTAATAAAAATTGTTAGAATTTTAAAAGGATGTCTACTTGAGAGTTATAAGAGATTTTAATCTGATTAATTGATTTAGGGTTGGAAATATGGTCCTCTGGGTCTAATGAATTTAATAAGTTTAATTTAAACTAAATTCTATTTTCTTGTTGGATTTTTAATAGGTTTTAAACCATAAAATGCTTAACAGTCTGAATTTACCATTACGAAAAAGGGTTTAAACTGGGTGGTTTGAGTTAAATTATGTTGTTATTTGTCTAAAATTTTTACCATAGAAAATAGAAGTATTGTAAACTATTGTTTATATTTTTCTTTATTTTTTTGATACTTTTAACTAATTATTTTAATTGTTTTTTGCAGATAAACGGGTCTGGATTTCTCTGTTGGGTCAGGTTCTGCTATGTGGGTCTGAGTGCAGGAGGTGCAGGCTCATGCAGGGCCGAGCTAGGTGCAGGCCAGTGGGCCTAGCTACTGTTATTAATATTTTTTTTAATGGGGTCTGCATAGTGGACTGCTCAAACTGCAACCCTGGCCAAGCCCGCCCAGGCCAGGCCGGGACAAAAGTTTTTTTTTAATAGGGTGTGTGCACAGTGGGCTGTTCAGCCCACTGTGCACCCAAGGGCACAGACCTGGGTGTAGGTATGCACCCGGCTGGTCCAAGGCATAGACCCTTCTTTGTTCTGTGCGGCCAGAGGCCTTGCTCTCGGCCATTGGCCGAGACCAGGCCAAGTTATATTTTTTATGTTTTTTTTGATGTGAAATCTTTGGTTGTAAAATTCAAGAAAAATATGTAAATTAAGATGTGGGTTGGTACATTTTTATGTATGTTTTAGTTGGATTTGTGGTTGGGTTTTGATGTATAAAAGATATTCATGGAGATATCATGGTATAAACATGATTTTTAATAAATTTTATATCAAATAAATTGTGAGGAGATAGATTACTTACTTGGGTTTGATCTCCTCTAGCATGTTCCTCAATTTTTGCACTTCGAGATTCCTTTTCATTCGTGCTCCTCTTAAGGAGAAAATAAAGAAGGAGGTGGAAACAGTTGGGTCATGGTTTTTCTTTTGAGGTAGAAAAAAGTAGTTTAGGCTTTTTAATAGATTATTAGGGATGTTAAAAATCAGAATTTCAGTTCGATTCAAGCTATTTGACTTAATAGTTTAGGATAGAGTTTATTGAGATTATGATTTTTGAAATAGGATTTGAATTTGGGTAAGTTAGGATAGATATGATTTTTGTTAGGATTTGGATTAGGATTAGTTAATATTAATGATTTGGTTTGCTAGGATAAAGATTTGATTAATTAGGATTTGGATTAGGTAGTTAAGATCTGGGATTTGAATTTGAATTAAGATAGGATTATGGGGATTGGGTTTTGAGTTATAGATTATTGGGTTGGTGGGTTTCGGGTTTAGAAAAATAGGTAAAGGGAAAAGAATCAAGGAGGGAAAATAATAATAATAACTCAGATAATAATATTACTAATAACAATAATGATAAATAATAATAATAATTAACCATGTAATAATAAAAATAAATATTAATAATTAAAATACTAATAATAATACTCTAGTAATAATACTCAACAACAAATAATACCAATACTTAATAATAATATTAATAACAATAATAGTTAATAAGAATAAAATAACCAATAAAATAAAATAAATATTTTAGAAAAATAAAAATACAGTATTTAGACCAGGGTATTACATTCTACTCACCTTATAAAAATTTCATCCTCGAAATTTTGATAAAGTAGGGAATGATAAAAAAATCAAGTTAAGGGAGAAGATACAACTTCCACTTCGCTTCTCACTGCATCATGGGTCCACCACACTTCCACTGCGCTCTCTGATCTCTACTGCCAGCTTCAACATGGAGTGACAGGTTTCAAGAGATAAAATCAGGAAAATAGAATTGATATAAAAGATAGGAATCAAGGAGAAAATTTCAGATTGCTCTGAAAGTAGATTGGAATCAGGAATATCAAAAGAATCAAGTGATGGATTTTCAAAGAAAGGATACTTCCTTCATAAGTAGACTCAATATCATTGTGTGAATCCTATATGTATATTGTAGTGTCAATATAACTTGTTTCAAGTTACTGGTAAGAACTAGGTTCTCTTTTTATGTCGAACCTGGCTCAAACATGATATCAAGAAAGCTAGGTTAACCATAATCTAACCGGAAACCTGGTTCTAATGTCAAAGAAACCCTGTCACATCCCGTTTTCTAAAATACAGGGAAACAGAGTCGCGATGAGAGTCGGCGATGTATATAAACGAGGAGAATACCCCCCATATACATGTTAACCCTGTAACTTGAACAAGCTATAAAATCTTCTACGATAAATCAATATCACTGCAATATGATATATAAATATCTAACACAACGATAGCAGACGAATAAAAGAAAGAAATGGTAATTGGATACGATACAGATAGAATCAGGAAATAACATGAATAAAACAGCAGGAATACCCATAATCAAGAAGAGAGACTCCTGCTCCTCAAGTTGCAGGTGATCCTCTCTAAATACCTGATCAGTAATAAATAACCACAGATCTGGATATGCAAATCTAGGGAGTCAGAATTCCTAGTGAATGTGTAAGAATAAAATGAAAAGTGCATGTGCATATAACATGTGAGCAGATAAAGAAAATATAAATACTGGAATAAGAAATGACATGAATAAAGTAAATTAACAGTAATGTGGATAACACACAGTAAGGTATGTGTCCAGTCAGGCATCCAATCAGGTATCTATCACAATCTATATATCAGGCGGGTAGAGTAAGTCAGTACTAAAGTCAGATATCCAATCAGGTCAGGTGTATCATCGGTATCCAATATACATACATACATCAGACAAAGACAATCAGTTGCAGTACATTATTATTTATTATGTCAGCGAACACTAATTGTCACTTGTAATAGACGCATCCCATACTACGCCTATCACACGTAACAATTGAGGTCCTAAGTTATTGAAATTGATCTGTTGGAGACATTGTCTGAGTTTTAAGTGGGCCCCGTGCATACTCGGGACCACAGCCTATACTCCTGGCGCTGAACTAGGCCCTAACGCAAGGTAGTCAGGAACATGTATAACATGTATAAAAGGAATAAGAACAACACGGGGTGTTAGTCACCCCCGGGAACCCTGCAGTGGAACCCTCTTTCGGCTGCGTAACCTATATCCTAGGTCCACTCAAAAATACAGATGCTGTCTCCTCCATCTATTTTTCCAATCCAAGCGAAAGTTGTTTAATGTCATGTTATTAGTTTATTAAGATTATTTAATGTGCATGTTATTTAGATCATTGGGATAACTTGGTGATAGTCACGGTAACAACATCAACATGTGTAATCAAGATACCGGTATAACAAGATATATAATGTAAGTGAACATGATACCAGTATAGCAAGACATGTAACAAGTATAACATGAGGGTGTTTTACCGTATAAAATATTTTTCTAGTAGTTAAGTAACATGGACATGATAGTTATCAGGTGGATATCATGTATAATCAGTCAACTTTCCAATTAAATTATGATATTCAGGATGAGTAAGGACCTGCTGGCATGAATAGAATAATCTAGTAGAATAATTCGGGTAAAGTATACAATGAACTCAGATTTTTAAGGTCATCCATATATTCACCCTCTAAGTCACCAATAAGTAAAGTCGATCAATAACTATCATAAAATTCTGAACATATAATATGGTCACCGATATCAATGAAATCACTCTCATAATAACTCTATCTCTAATAACTGAAGTAGTCAAGACCAAATCCTGAATATCCAATTAAATTCTCACCTATTTTACAATCAATAAGAATAATCAAATCAACTGATAATGACACCCAGATATCACTCATATAACTACCATAATGAATTAGTCCAATCCAAGATCTAAATCTGATTATAGTCTAAATTACATCACTAACAGTTTCAATTCCAATCAAGATAATAACTAAGGAGTGGGACATCCTCAAACTACATGAAATCTAGAAAGTCTCGATATCCAAATCTTGATATCAATAAATATTATTACTCAGACAACTTATTAGTGAATATGTCCAAATAAAATACTTAAAACTAATAATCTAAAATCAGTATTATGTGATAGATCAAAATCATGGTAAATTATTCTCTGTATGATCAAAACTCAGCTATTATTGATATCATCTGAATGCGAATCAAGATCTCATGTAAATCTCAAATTGAAATCCAAGCATCAAGAGAAAACAATCTCCTAAATAAGGTAACATCTTATTTAATCTATTTTTATTGTCCAAATGAATTCTTGTCTAAAGCATCATCAAATAAACGTTGATAAATACCTCCAATAAGTCTACAAATATGAACCAGGCTAATCTCAAGATCAATTCACATAGTTTAAGGTGTACGACAACTAGCTTAGAATAAAAAATAATAATCCTCCACACATACAATGATGTCGATAAAAACTCATATGAACTAATTAAATAGGATAGGCACTCAACGATGTCTCAGATATATGTAATCACACTAGTAAAATAAGTCAGATGATCACATGAAATAATATAGGTAACTGATACAATAAATAAAGAAGCTATACAAGAGCGAACACTCACAAATATCATCTTAGTAAATTATAGTAGCATAATAACAAAATAAAATTATTTATCACAAAATCTTTGTTTAACTGAAGGAGGAAAAGAACACTCACTTGAACTTGATCACAAGTCCAAAGCACTCAAATCCTGGGATCCCGATAATACTATATAGTCCATTTCAACAAAAATTGTTAGAATTTTAAAAGGATGTCTACTTGGGAGTTATAAGGGTTTTAAAACCTTGATTAATTAATTTGGGGGTTGGAAATATGGTCCTCTAGGTCTAATTAATTTAATAGGTTTAATTTAAACTAATTTCTAATTTTTTATTGGATTTTTAATAGGTTTTAAACCATTAAAATGCTTAACGGGTCTGAATTTACCATTAAAAAAAATGGGTTTAAAGTGGGTGATTTGAGTTAATTAATGTTGCTATTTATCTAAAATTTTTATCATAGAAAATAGAAGTATTGTAGACTATTGTTTATATTTTTCTCTATTTTTAAATATTTTTAACTATTTATTTTAATTATTTTTCTCCAGGCAAACGGGTCTAAATTTCTCTGTTAGGTCGGGTTCGGCCATGTGGGTCTGGGTCCTGGAGATGCAGGCCCATGCAGGGCTGGACTGGATACAGGCCAGTGGGCCTGGCTGCTGTTATTAATATTTTTTTACTGGGGTCTGCATAGTTGGCTGCTCAAATTGCAGCTTAGACAAGGCCAGGCCACGCCAGGCCCGCCAAGGCCAGGCCAGATTTTTTTTTTTAACAGGGTGTGTGCATAGTGGGCTGCTCAGCCCACTGTGCACCCAAGGGCACAGACCCGGGTGCAGGTCTGCACACGGCTGGCCCAAGGCACAGACCCTTCTTGGGTCTGTGAGGCCAAAGCCAAGTTATATATATATATATATTTGATGTGAAATTTTAAGACATGTCTGTGCATGTGACATGACACGCGATGAGTCAATATGATACCGAAATCATACCCAAATACTAGAATCCACACCCTCAAAGGCGATATTATCAATATAAGACAATGAAATAACTAAAGGTGAATCCGTCCATACTCCCCTTCCTCCATGTGATGGTCACAACTAAATACTGAAATTACACCTAGAGGGGGGTGAATAGGTGTATAGCTAATCAAATTACAATTCAATATAATATAAAATTAAATGATGCAACCGATCACTCAAAATAAGACTTGAAGCCGAATTCCCCTTAAAGGGCTCTTTACTTCTCTTTATGATTCCTCTAGATAAGAGTTGAGGTGCTTATTGCTATGCTGTTGAGATGAGTATTGATCGACAAGAATGAATGAATGAATAACAAATAAATAGAAACAATAAAGTAATCGCAAACTATTTTGAGATTTGAGCCACCACTCTACGTCCCCGCCTTCACCATCGTGAAGGATTTCTCAATCCACTATTGAATCTTCCACCATGGGACCTTACAACAAGGAATTACAACTACTCGGAGTACACACCTCCCCAACACACTCGTCTAGACCAGAGATAGCACAAAGCCAATAGAACAAGCTCTGGGTGATCAAGAGACCACAAATACTCTCTTTGAAACTCTCTTACAAAAATCCTATAGAATAAAATATAAACTTGAAGCTCAAGGATGTAAGTGAGAGTAAAAATCAGAAGAGAGATTTTGAAAACTAAAAAAAACTTAAAGAAGATTTCTGAAAATAAAAGCACAAAAGCAAAACTTGAAAACTTTTTCTCTTTGAAAGCAAAAACTTGATTTTCAACAGAATTGTTGTTATAACAAACTCAATCCCAATGACTCTTTATATAGGTTTTAGAAAAACATATTTTGTATAGTTTTACCAGGGTTAAAGAGGAAGAAATTGACCCTAAAATTCAACTTTCCACGTTTTTAATTAAACATGTTTTAAAAACCAGCTTCAAAGAAATAGCCATTGCTGCTAATCTGGCAGACTGGTGGTTGACCGGCTGGTCAACCGGCGGACCGGCCGATCAACCGCCCCATTCAAAAAATTTGACCGTTGGCCATCGGTCGACCGGTCGGTCGACCGTGTTTAACCGAGACTAAACTGGTTACAGTCAGTCGACCGCCCGGTCGACCGCAACAGGGGACCAGTCGACCGCTCGGTTGATCGGGATTGTGCACATGTGCACACCCAATTGCCAGAAGTCCGATCGACCGTTCTGGCTTGTAATAGGCACGGTCGACCGCCCGGTCGACTGACCTAGGCGAAAAAAGGGTCTAAGATATTTTTGAAGATAAAGAAAATTTTCAAATATTTTTGTTTGGATTTTGGGAGATAGACAACATGCATAGCCATGAGATACAAGTTGTAAAAATTGATAAATATTTTTAGAAAAATATAGAACAAGTATCAAAACCAAATATGTCAAAAATCATACTTTTGAATGTTGGCCCAAAGGCCTATCACCCTAGTTTGATGATGATCAACTCATGAAGTTATGTTTACTAATGATCTTGTGTTTAATTAGTGACAGATTCATTATCAAGATCTTAGTAGGTGCATAGCTCAACAAAGGATAAAATGTCAAGATTTGGAGCTAGCACGGTGTGATCCAAGGAGCTTTTGGATCAAGCTTGTACCAAGTCAAGAAGATGAGAAGCCTTCAAGTGAAGACTTCAAGAAGATGAAGACTTGTGTCTAGGTATAAGATTTTTTTTTGTTTTAGAGTAAAATGTAAAGGATAGATAGTTGGTGGATTGCTCAAGTATATATCACACACACACACTCTTGATAGAATTGTTTTCATAAAAGAATTTTGTTTTAGAAAAGAATTTTAGCAAAAAACCAAATATGTATTCAAGTGGTTTTGATTTTGGTGTTTCTCATATAATTATCTTTTAACCAAAACCAAGTTTAGAGCTTAATGTCAAAACTTAGATATTTCATCTTATTTGTGTAGTGGATCATATCCATACACACTATGCTTTAATGAGTTCAAAATATAGTTTTATTTGAAGTTGTTTTGAAAAAAAAAGTTTAGAAAATATGTTTTGGAAAATATTGTTTTAGAAAATAGTTTTATCATGAGCCAAATATTTCCAAGTTACAAAAATAGTCCAATCTTTTATAACATGCCTTGATCTTGTGCAAGCATGTTTGATTATCATAGTATATTGGTAAAACTATTTTTGTAGATTTTTATGTATTTTATGCGATTTTATTTGAGCCAAAAAGACTAACTTTTTAATCCCAGAAAACTGTTTCAGGCTTCGGATAAGTCGACTAGTAGCCTTTATAAGTCGACTAATCCTGGAGTCGGTCGACCGGACCGGTCGACCGACGTGCACAAACGTGCACGCCTTTGTGTACTGGAGGACGGCCGACCGTGCCGGTCGACCGCTCCAGAGAGCAGAGCTCTCTGGAAAGTTCGGCTGACCGTACGGGTCGACCGACAGAGAGTTAGACTCTCAGCTCCAGTGGGTCGGTCGACCCGGCGGTCGACCGTGGCTCCAACGGTCGGATTTCTGACCGTTGGCGGTCGACCGCACGGGTCGACCGGCAGCTCTGACAGACCCCAACGGCTATATTTTTCTGGCCTATAAATTTGGGGGTTTGGTCATTGTTTTGAACCAAGATTTTGGAGACTCTTAGAGCCAGTTTTTCCCATTCATTCCAGAGGTTTTTCTCCACAAAATTAGAGCCAATACTTCAATTAAAAGGAGAGTTTATCAAGAGTGTAAAAGAGATTTTCTGAGTTTTTCACCAAAGATTCTTTCCTTGTTTTCTCACACAAACACTTGAGCATCCATTGAGCTATTCATCTTATAGGAGTGTTGTAGTGAGAGCTTTCATTGGTGATCAAAGTGTTTAGATCACCAAGATTTCATTTTTGTTCTTTGAGGAGACGGGCAAGTGTGCTCGTGGTTGTTTAGGGTTCGGGTGCGAACTCTTCTTGTTTGAGGTGCGGCCTCGGCGAGCCGGTGGGCTTGCGGTGTGTACGGGACTAGGGAGTCCGAGGGCTTGTAGGTGTTGCGGCACCGAGGAGAGATCCATTGGGATCTTGCATAGTGGAAATCCTTCGTGTGTCGAAGGCGGGGATGTAGAGCAAGTGTGCTCGAACCACGAAACAACCCTTTGTGTTTGCGATTGCTCTCTCTCTCTCTCTCTTTGTCTCTTTTATATCTTGCATACTTTTATTGTGTTCATCTTTATATGCTAGATATTCATTTGTGCTCATATTTATATACTTGCTTGGGATTATTGCTAACACTTGTATTCAACCAAGAGAGCCAACGCGACACCTCAACCCATTCAAGGGGAATCTAGAGGAGTTTGTCAAGAGCCCTTCACGGGAATTCGGCAACACTCTTGTATTATACATAGTGTTTAGTGTAAAAGTTTTAATTTGGTCATAATTGTTTTTAGCTTCCGCATTATTTGCATTATTCATCATTCATCATTAAGTGACCATTAGATTAGCCATCACCTATTCACCCCCTCTAGGTGAACCTTCAATTGGTATCAGAGCTTGGTACTTTGATTTGGTCTAACAACCTAGAGTAAAAGATCCTCATTTTTAGGCTAATCACTTTATTTTGTACACACACCATGGACTTCATGTCACCGCCCATGTTTGACATTCTTAACATCCATATATGGAAGGTGAAGATGTCCTTGTACCTCAAATCCCTAGGTTATCTTGTTTATCTTGCCACTACTAATAATGCATATTGTTTAGATCATAAGAATTTTGAGGCTAATGCAAAAGCCCTTCATGCTTTAAAGTCTACCCTAGATGATGTTTATTTATCTAGAGTTTCTAACTTTGATTTGGCTTTTGTAGTTTGGAACACCCTCCTCTCCCTTGGCGAAAATGATCAATACTATGCGGGGAGCGATTCGGACGTTGGAAGTGACACCTCCAACGTATGCTATATGGTCCAAGGGGATAACCCCCTTGAGGTAACTTCCGAATCCGAGGATGAGGATAATAACATGTCATATGAAGAGCTTTCTACATTTTGTCAATTATTGCTTGAAAAATATGACATGATTAAAAAGGAAAATAAAAATTGAAAAAGAAAGTTGATTGCATGCATATAGAACAAGATTCATTTAAATCTAACATTGCATGCTTAGAAAAAGAAAATGAGTTTTTGAAAAATGAAAATGTTTCCCTCATGTCTAAGTTAAATGATTTATGTGAAGGAAACACTATTTTGAAAGATAAAATTATTTTGGTGGAAACTCAAAAGGAAATTGTTTTTCAAGAAAATAACTCTTTGAAAAGAAAATTTTGAAAAAGAAAAGGAAAAAGAAAAAGTTTTAAAAAGAAGAAAAATGATTCTTTATCTATCATGCTTACATGCCACCACTAATGAGATAAATGTTTGAAAAATAAAATGGATTGTTTGAGTTCAACTTTGAACTCTTGTGCATTTAACCATACTAAATTGGAATCCTTGTTTCAAAAGAAACAAGTTCCCCATGTTCATGCACACTCACATCATGCATTTGCTTATGTTGCACAACACGATCACAAACATTCACATAAGCATCCTAAGGTGTACAAGTGTACACATTGTGGCCGCAAAGGCCATCTAGCAAAATTTGTTTTGATAAGTTGCATGTTTCAAATTTTGCTAATCATAAAAATGTTTGGGTGCCTTACAAAGCTAACCCCCAAGGACCCAAGAAAAATGGGTACCAAAACCCCACCATTTGCTTTTGATGTAGGTGAGGGCTCTCACAAAACGTGAGAGGATCGGTGCCTTGGTAGTGGATGCACTTGGACATGATGAACATACTTTTGGGATGCATCACTATCAAGGAGCTTGGTGGGACAACCACCATATTTGGAGCTTTGGAGTTGGTAACACTCTCTAAACTCCTACTTTTATGTACATGCTTTTAATTTCATATATCATTGAGCATGTTCATGTTTTATGTATTTTTGTGCTTCATGTGGTAAAAACATGCTTAGATATAGTTTTTATCAAAACTTGTATTATACATGTACAAATAGTGAGTTACACGTGACTTACATATGTTTGCACTTCATGCTCATTTGTACCCACTATATGCACATGTATAGGCTAGTTTTGATGATTCTCATTTATACATGCTTTGCCAATTTTTATACTTTACTTCATGTATATGCATTTTTAATTCAAATCTAATAAATATACATGTATACCCGTGAGTCTCTTGCCTTCATGCAAACATTATTAATAGACTCTTTTATGTTTGGGATATGTATGTGTATTGTTAGGATTGGATAAATCATACATATGCCTAGAAGTGTATTATTTTTTTTTTAAAAAAAATTAAATTTTCATGTTATTATAAAATGTTATTCATCTTATTGAGCTTCAATGACCTTTTTCATGATAATGCTACTTACATGACTTTTGAACACTCACACTTTATTTATTTTGTCATGACTTTGATTCATGAACACTTTTATGAGCTTAATCGATCTTGAGTGTAAAACTTTGTGTATTTAGTCTGATTCATGAAAAATATATGATTTCATGTTTTAAAGGATCTTTAACTAGTTTTTCAAAAATTATCTTTAACTAGTTAATATTCTTCATTTGGTAGTGATTTTCAATGCTATACTATTTTCAAATTTATTTTTGAAAAACCCTACCGTCTATGGGAGGATGGATGGGTGATTATGCTCAAGTATGCTTAATAGTGAAAATCATTTTAATCTTGAACATGATTGGGAGGTATAGGTTATGATATATACACTTGATCTTATTGTTATGTCAATTGGTATCATTGAATCGTTTCAATTGGTATCAATATGAACTTATTTTTGTATATACTCATACTTTATTTTCTTATATATGTATGTATCAATGTCAATTGGTATACTCATTTCATACATATATATGAGTTTCATGTGCTTAACTTTCAATTGGTTCACATTTTTTAAAGCACAAAGTTTATGATGAAAAATAAAATTTTTGATCATTATGTTTACTATTGGTATCAATATGCTTCAACTTCATATTTGTTAAATTTCAATTGGTATCAATATGTTTTACAAAAATGACTATTTTCAATTTGGTATCTTAAAAATTTGTTTGCTTTACAAGAGCTCTGATACCTTTTAAATTTTTTTTAAGAAAAATTAGAGAAATTCAAATGTTTTGATATGTATTTCCTATATGCAAGGAGAGCTTAACATCTCTCTTACATATAGATTCATGTTGAGTATATTATAAATTGAGGAGCTTGACAACTCTTCTTTATATGATATACGTGTGTAGGGGAGCTTCACATCTCCTCTTATGCATTACATAATATGTTTATGTGAATTGGGGCTTGTCATCCTTCTTCATGTAATGCATATATGTAGGGAAGCTAACTTAGCGTCTTCCTCTTCATGAATGTATATCGCATATAAATCTTTATTGATTGATTTGTATTACCCCTTCTTGATCTTTTTGTTTTTGACAAAAAGGGGGAGAAAAATTTATTTGATTTGATTTTACTTTGAAACCTTTGTTGATGATTGACAAAAAGGGGAGAAGTATTTGAGTTTATATGCATGTTTTCATTGCTTAAGGGGGAGAAGTAGTTGTCTTCCTTGTATTTATGCATATATGTTTTTGTATTGCAAATAGGAGAAAAAAATTTTGATTTATGCTTGTTGCATGTTTTATCTCCATACTTGCATACATATTTATGAGCTTTATTGTCATATCTTATTATTTATTATTATGCATGAGTTAAGGGGGACCTTCTTTGAAGCTTACTTTAATCCATGCATATATAACTTCATAAGTTTTGTCATCATCAAAAAGGGGGAGATTGTTGGCCCAAAGGCCTATCACCCTAGTTTTGATGATGATCAACTCATGAAGTTATGTTTACTAATGATCTTGTGTTTAATTAGTGACAGATTCATTATCAAGATCTTAGTAGGTGCATGGCTCAACAAAGGATAAAATGTCAAGATTTAGAGCTAGCACGGTGTGATCCAAGGAGCTTTTGGATCAAGCTTGGACCAAGTCAAGAAGATGAGAAGCCTTCAAGTGAAGACTTCAAGAAGATGAAGACTTGTGTCTAGGTATAAGATTTTGTTTTGTTTTAGAGTAAAATGTAAAGGATAGATAGTGGTGGATTGCTCAAGTATATATCACACAAACACTCTTGATAGAATTGTTTTCATAAAAGAATTTTTGTTTTAGAAAAGAATTTAACAAAAACTAAATATGTATTCAAGTGGTTTTGATTTTTGGTGTTTCTCATATACTTATCTTTTAACCAAAACCAAGTTTAGAGCTTAATGTCAAAACTTAGATATTTCATCTTATTTGTGTAGTGGATCATATCCATACACACTATGCTTTAATGAGTTCAAAATATCTAGTTTTATTTGAAGATGTTTTGGAAAAACAAAGTTTAGAAAATATGTTTTGAAAATATTGTTTTAGAAAAACAGTTTTTATCATGAGCCAAATATTTCCAAGTTACAAAAATAGTCCAATCTTTTATAACATGCCTTGATCTTGTGCAAGCATGTTTGATTATCATAGTATATTGGTAAAACTATTTTTGTAGATTTTTATGTATTTATGGGATTTTATTTGAGCCAAAAAGACTAACTTTTTAATCCCAGAAAACTGTTTCAGGCTTCGGATAAGTCGACTAGCATCCTTTATAAGTCGACTAATCCTGGAGTCGGTCGACCGGACCGGTCGACCGACGTGCACAAACGTGCACGCCTTTGTGTACTGGAGGACGGCCGACCGTGCCGGTCGACCGCTCAGAGAGCAGAGCTCTCTGGAAAGTTCGGCTGACCGTACGGGTCGACCGACAGAGAGTTAGACTCTCAGCTCCAGTGGGTCGGTCGACCCGGCGGTCGACCGTGGCTCCAACGGTCGGATTTCTGACCGTTGGCGGTCGACCGCACGGGTCGACCGGCAGCTCTGACAGACCCCAACGGCTATATTTTTTGGCCTATAAATTTGGGGGTTTGGTCATTGTTTTGAACCAAGATTTTGGAGACTCTTAGAGCCAGTTTTTCCCATTCATTCCAGAGTTTTTTCTCCACAAAATTAGAGCCAATACTTCCAATTAAAAGGAGAGTTTATCAAGAGTGTAAAAGAGATTTTCTTGAGTTTTCACCAAAGATTCTTTCCTTGTTTTCTCACACAAACACTTGAGCATCCATTGAGCTATTCATCTTATAGGAGTGTTGTAGTGAGAGCTTTCATTGGTGATCAAAGTGTTTAGATCACCAAGATTTCATTTCTTGTTCTTTGAGGAGACGGGCAAGTGTGCTCGTGGTTGTTTAGGGTTCGGGTGCGAACTCTTCTTGTTTGAGGTGCGGCCTCGGCGAGCCGGTGGGCTTGCGGTGTGTACTGGACTAGGGAGTCCGAGGGCTTGTAGGTGTTGCGGCACCAGGAGAGATCCATTGGGATCTTGCATAGTGGAAATCCTTCGTGTGTCGAAGGCGGGGATGTAGAGCAAGTGTGCTCGAACCACGAAACAAACCCTTTGTGTTTGCGATTGCTCTCTCTCTCTCTCTCTTTGTCTCTTTTATATCTTGCATACTTTTATTGTGCTCATCTTTATATGCTAGATATTCATTTGTGCTCATATTGATATACTTGGGATTGTTGCTAACACTTGTATTCAACCAAGAGAGCCAACGCGACACCTCAACCCATTCAAGGGGAATCTAGAGGAGTTTGTCCAGAGCCCTTCAGGGGGAATTCGGCAACACTCTTGTGTTATACATAGTGTTTAGTGTAAAAGTTTTAATTTGGTCATAATTATTTTAGCTTCCGCATTATTTGCATTATTCATCATTCATCATTAAGTGACCATTAGATTATCCATCACCTATTCACCCCCCTCTAGGTGAACCTTCATTGAAAACATACATTTTTGTGTTTGTGTATCTTTGAGCCTTAAATCTATATTTTCCCTTTAACAAACTAGTTTCTTATAAGGTTCTGATCAGCTACATGAATCTTCAAGTGGGCTTCTCTGGTTGTGACGTTGAGCGACATTGGAGCTTTGAGCTATGATCCCGCACTTGAGTACCCTTGAGCCGTCAACGCCTTCCTTTATAGGAAGAACCTGTGAGATCTCTTTAAACCTGAAATACACTCATGAACTTGATTAATACCAAATAGCTTCATATGCTTTGTTATCATCAAAACACAAAATCGGGGATTGTAACCTTTGGGCTAATAATCTCCCCCTTTTTGATGATGACAAAACATATGAGCTATTAAAAAGAAAAATCTAGGAAAGAGCTTTGTAAAAGCTCCCCCTCAAGTTATGCTAGCTATCAAGTATAAGATATCAATAAGTATATGATTAAGGCATAGTATAAGAGCATGATCAAAATACCAAAATACCAATAAATACCAATAAGTACTCCTCATAAATACTTCTCCCCCTTTTTGTCATGCATCAAAAAGGGTAAGCAGAAAGATAACCAAAAATTAGAAGGAAAACTCATGAATCAATGGTACAAACATTTAGTTCTCCACAAATGAAGGAAAATCTATTAAAATCAAGTGTTTTAAAATATATGTTAGTTGAAAATCAGTTGAATTATAATCAATATTAATATCACCTTTCTCATAGTGATATCTAAGAAAGTGATATCGAATTTTTATGTGCTTTGTCTTACTATGTTGATTTGTATTTTTAGTCATATAAATAATACTAGCATTATCACAAAATATCTTAACATGATCATAATGCAAATCATAATCAAGGAAAGTATATTTCATCTAAAGGACTTGTGCACAATAAGCCCTGGCCGCAGCGTACTCTGCCTCGGGGAGTGAGAGGGCTGTAGAATTTTTTTCTTAGAAGACCATGAAACAAGAAAATTTCCTAGAAACTGACAGGTTCCACTTGTACTCTTCTTATCCACTCTACAACCTATATACTCAGCATCCGAAAAACTCGTCATTAAAAATTGTCTGATCTTCGGATACCACATGCCCATTACAATAGTGCCCTTAAGATATCTAATAATGCGTTTTTCTGCTTTCAAGTGGGACTCTTTAGGACAGGATGGTATCTAGCACATAGACATACACTAAATATGATATCGGGCCAACTAGCTGTTAAATATAGTAAACTACTAATAATGCTTCTATAAAGTTTAATGTCTACATTTATACCTTGTTCATCCTTGTCAAGTTTTGTTGTGGTAGCCATGGGAGTTTTGCTAGTCTTTACCCCTTCAAGTCCAAATTTCTTGATGAGATCCTTTGTATACTTGGCTTGATTTATAAAAATTCCGCCTCCTTTGCTTGATTTGGAGTCCAAGGAAGTAGTTTAGCTCGCCCATCATAGACACTTCAAACTCATTCTGCATGCATGATTCAAACTCTTTGCAAAGCTTTTCGTTGGTGGATCCAAATATAATATCATCAACATAAATTTGAACAATGAGAATGTCACCATCTACATGTTTAGTAAATAAAGTGGTATCTTTTTTCCTTTAATAAAACCATTTGAAATAAGAAATGTTGAAAGTTTCATATCAAGCTCTAGGAGCTTGTTTTAAACCATATTAAGCTTTGTCTAATTTGAAAACAAAATTCGGATGTGTAGGATCAACAAACCCTGGGGTTGTTCAACATACACTTCCTCTTCAATAAAACCAATTAAAAATGCGTTTTTGACATCCATTTGAAAAAAATTAAAATTTTTATAAGAAGCAAAGGCAAGTATGATTCGTATGGCTTCGAGCCGTGCTACGGGTGCAAAGGTTTCCTCAAAATCGATTCCTTCAATTTGGGTGTAACCTTGGGCCACTAACCTAACTTTATCCTAACAACATTGCCTGACTCATCCAACTTGTCCCTAAAAATTCATTTAGTACCATTTGTTAGTCCATCATGGGGTCTAGGGACAAGATGCCAAACTTGATTGTGCTCAAATTGATTGAGCTCTTCCTGCATTACAAGCGACCAATATGAGTCGCCCTTGGCTTCGAGGATGTTCTTTGGTTCAATATGAGAAATGAAAGCATAATGGCCACAAAAATCATAGAGTTTGGAGCGAGTAGTTACTGTAACGCCCCATCCTGCGGGTACAGAGATGTTACTGTGTCGTATATACGCAAGTCAGAAATACCCTCACGTATATACGCTGAGCATCAGTACATGAAAGAATCAGAGTTCGGAAGTACGTGATGCATTATACATTCTAACAAAAAAGTACAAGTACATAATTATCACAAAGAGTAATACGATATTACAAGAATATTACATCTCTAAAAGATAAAAGTACATTTACAATGAAATATACATAGTCAAAAGCTGAGAAGTGTTCACGAGCAACAAGAGGAGTCTTAAGATCTGATCAGAAAAAAGCTGAGTCAGAGCTCCCCAGCAAGTGGTGATGCGAATGCCAAGTTGCCTGTATAGATAAGCATGCGTGTATCGATAAATTCAAATCATAAACATGCATTGAAAACCGTGTCGTGTGCACAAGCATACAGGAGCAGTACAGAGATAACAAGTAATATCAAGCAGAAAATACTCATGATATAATAAGATAAGGACAGAAAACTGGTGGAATAGAACACAAGTGGTAAAGCAGGATGTAAGCAGCTATAATATGATAATCATTATAAAATTGAAAATCTGAAGTAAACCCGATGAAAGCAATTATGGCGAGACGAGTGACATAACCAAGTTTGCAAAGCAACACAACAACTTATTATCTTGGCATCTTATTATTATTATTACTCGTCTGACCCATTGTAGGCTGTCTAAAAATTACTGAAGACAGAGCCTCAGACGCGAACCTCGTAGACGCAGAAGTCACGTTCTAGCCTCAGACGCAGGCCTCATGCCAAACGCGAGGGTCGCGTCTCAACCAGAATGCGAACCTCGCGTCCTTTATCAAACATGGAAGTCGCATTTCAACATCAGACGCAGACCTCAACTCAAACATACATCTCAGCCTATTTAGCGTTCCAACCGCAAATGCGGACTTCAGCCAAGCCGCGTTCCAACCTCAAACGCGGACTTCATCAACAACACGATGCGAGGATTGCGTTCTGTACCAAACGCGATGGTCGTGTTGTTCTTTGAGACGCAGGACTCAGGGTCGCGTTTCAATATTAAAACGCGAGCCTGTGTAGTTTCGCGTTCCAACACAGACGCGATCCTGTGAGCTCCGCGTCTCAACATCAGAGTGAGGTCCGCGTCCAGCGCGAGACCCGCATTTTTACTATAACTGAGCTTGGTCAGTTACACCCCGTTTTCTCTCCATATAATGGGAAATAACTTCCCATTATGGAGAGATTTAAGGAGTTGGTTACACCCCTCCCGTTATGGAGAGATTAAGGGGTTGGTTACACCTCAATTCCTCTATAAATAGCTATGAATAGCTAGAGAGGGGAAAAACCTGGAGGAGGGCTCTGGAAGGGGACCTCTAAAAAAAAGGACTGACGATGAGAGTCCTGGTGGAGGAATTCAAGAAGCCATAGGCAAGGGGGAGCGCTACCTCAGCAGAGTTTGGCCTCAAAGCTCTTGTAACCTGAGAAGAGTTCAACTTTTTTTTAACTTGTTGAGTTCAAGTTCTTTAAATTTCTTTGAGATTTCATTACTGATAGGAGCTGTGCTACTCCACCAGTTGATCCAAAGAGAGGATCCACAAGAGAAACTTGATGTTTGACCGGTCAACGGAGAACAAGATTCACTCTCCATCGCCACATGAAGAACCCAGCTTTAAATAAAGAGGAGAATCAATCAAAATATCTCCTCTCTTTTGTAATCGGATTGTATCTGTTGTAATCTTCTATTTAATTAAAAGAATTTTGCAATTATAATTTTTCCGACGCGTACAAGAGATGGCGACTCCGCTGGGGATCTGTTTTCTCTACCAATGAGAAGACTGTAGCACAAACCGACCTCAAGCTTCTCGGATACACCGTCGAATCGCTTGTCGTCGAATTCGACCAAGAGACGTTCGAATAACTTCTCTCATCGGGCTCCATTAGCCCTAAAGTCTCATGTATAGACTCGCTCTCAAGTCTACGCTTTTTGACAAAGCAAGTGGCTCAACCTCTCTTGAGGTTCTGACAACCTCCTGTGGAGCCAATATGATTTGCGACAACGTCTCTCAAGAGACCCGCAAGGCCAGTTGTCTTGGCTCACGAACAACACAGTGGTAGAGGCCAATCTCGCCGCAAAACTCCTCCCAAGGCTCAGCAAACTCAATTTGCAGGGGGTTTGTATCAACTCCTATGAGCCAAACAGATTGCTGATCGTCGACAAAAATGTCAAGTTCACCATCAGGAAACATAGCTCGCTTTCACCCCCGCGTTCGGCACCAAACGCGAAGCTCGCTTTCAGCCCCAATTTCTGCAACAAAACGCGATGCTCGCGTTCACGAGCTGCGCGCTTCAGCACCAAAACATGAAGTTCGCGTCCAGCCTCAAGCTGTGCCAAAACACAAGATCTGCGTCTCACTTCAAGAACGCGAGACCCACGTTCAACTTAAGGCCACGCCAGAACATGACCTTAGCGTTTCAATTTTAAAATGCGAGAATCGCTGACAGTGTTAAAGGATGACCTTCGCGTTTCTATTCAAAAGCACAAGACACGCGATCATCGCGTTTCACTTCAGAAACGCGAGGTTCGCGCTCAGCCCCAAGAGGCCAAGTTCAGATATGAACTGAGTAGCTCCATCCCATGGCGTCGAGTGTCATTGCGAGCAGTTCATCTCGGCGGTGCCCTCTGATTGTCACTGCAACTTTCAGATAACTGAGCCGTCAGTTTTTAGCCTGTAAGGCTTCAAGCTCAAACTCCTCTAAGAGACGCAGACCTCACGTTCTAATGTCAAACGCGGAGGTCGCCAGACGCAGACCTCGCGTTCCAATGCGCGGAGGTCGCCAGACGCGGACCTCGGTCATTTCTCAGTCAGACACGGAGATTGCCAGACACAGACCTCGTGTCCTTTCTCAGACGTAAAAACACGAGCCTGAGTAGAAGGTTTGCTAAAAACCTTGAGGGACTGGTCCCATCCTCTCCTCCAAAATCTCCTACCAATTCTCACTCACATATTGGTAGGGCCACAAAAATACCCGTGTTCATTCCTCTAACGAAATGAGCTGGGACTTATCACTTTAACAGTAAACCTCTGACAAAATAGATTTTCTAATCCCAACAGATTCAGTCAAGTTAATATTAAACCTCTGACAATAAAACTCATTTAAAATCTCCGCTGTTATGTTAATATTACACCTCTAACGGCGAATCTCTCATGTCCCTAGAAAATCAATAATTGTCACGTTAATATTACACCTGATAATTCATTTTATTTTTCACCAAAATCTCCTACCAATTCTCTTCCATAGAGTGGTAGGTCCACAAATATAATCATTGTTAAGTTTAATATCAAACCTCTGACAATGGAAAGTTTCAATACTCCCCAGCGAGTGCAAGCTTCACTTGTCGCTCCTCTACATGGAGTCACAAATCAACCAAATTGTTAAGTTAATACTACACCTTTGACATTCCAAACTTCACTTGTCAATTCTCATCAATAGAATGACAAGTCCTCAAAATTGCTCATATCGCAAACCAACTACTGTCATATTAACATTACACCTCTGACAAACTACTGCTATTTTGCTGCCAAGTTCAATATTAACCTCTGACAGTCAGGCTTCCATATCGAAGCTGAGATGAGCGATGCTAAGTTAATATCACACCTCTAGCATCCAGTTCATTGTTAAGTTCAACATTACACCTATGTCAATGACTTTTTCTCAGGCTTTCATATTGAAGCTGAGACGAGCGATGCTAAGTTTAACATCACACCTCTAGCATCCAATTCATTGTTAAGTTCAACAATACACCTATTACAATGACTTTCCCTCGAACTTTCATATCGGAGTCGATATGACCAATGCTAAGTTAACATCACACCTCTAGCATTACCTCCACTGTCAAGTTTAACACCACCTATGATAGTGATATCTTCAGTCTCCCCAATGAAACTGAAGTCTTATGGAGCTAAGTTAACAGTACACCTCTAGCTCACGTCCTTATCAAGTTAATATCACATCTCTGACAAGATTCAATCTGATCCGTTACGTTAATATCACACATAGACGGTAAAGAATATTTAGATCCCTGTGGGTCTAGTGTTACTTGTCATTCTCTTCAATAGAATGACAGGTCCACTTAATTTCTTAAATTATAAAATCCCATTACTGTTATGTTAAACATTACACCTCTAACAGTAAATCTTTATTTTCTAGAGAAATCAATATTTGTCATGTTAACAGTTACCTCTGACAACTCATTCCCTAAAATTCTCTCCAAAATCCCTTACCAATTCCCATCCATGGAATGGTAGGATCACCAAAAGCCTGTGACTATTTTCCCAGTGAAATAATCACAGATCAAACATGCTAAGTTAACATTATACCTCTGGCATATTCACTGTTAAGTTAACATTAAACCTCTAACAGTGATTTTCCTCAATTTTCTTAGTGGAATAAATTACAAATCGAACCTGTCATGTTAATATCACACCTCTGACAGTAAGACTTTGATGTATCCCAGGGGGTAAAACTTCAACTTGTTAATTCTCCTCAATAGAATGACAAGTCCACTCAAAATACTGTTATGTTCAAAATCACACCTCTAACAGTAGACATATCCCGGTCAAGTTAACATCACACCTCTAACCAAACTTTCTCAAATCGCAAGACAAATCCCGGTCAAGTTAACATCACACCTCTGACCAAAATTTCAACTTGTCAATTCTCTTCAATAGAATGACAAGTCCACTCAAGATACTGTTATGTTCAAAATCACACCTCTAACAGTAGACAAATCTCGGTCAAGTTAACATCACACATCTGACCAAAAATTTAACTTGTCAGTCCTCTTCAATAGGATGGCGAGTCTACCAAACTGCGCAAATCGAAAAATATCCCGGTCACGTTAACATCACACCTCTTACCAAACTTGCTCAAATCGCAAGACATATCCCGGTTAAGTTAACATCACACCTCTGACCAAACTTGCTCAAATCGCAAGATAAATCCCGGTCAAGTTAACATCACACCTCTGACCAAAATTTCACCTGTCAGTCTTCTTCAATAGGATGGCGAGTCCACCAAACTGCGCAAATTGCAGAATCTCTCGGTCAAGTTAATACCACACTTCTGACTAAAGTTGCTCATACCGCAATATAAATCGCTGTTAAGTTAACACTACACCTATGATAGCGATTCTATCGATTTTCCCACCAGAAATGAGACATTCAATGCCAAGTTAATATTACACTCTGGCATCCATTTCATTGTTACGTTAATACTACACCTATGACAATATCTTTCCTCGAGCTTTCTGTCCAAAACTGAGATATCAAATGCTAAGATAATATAACATCTCTAGCATTTACTTCACTGTTAAGTTAACATTATACCTATGACAGTGGTCTCTTGATTTTCTCAGTGAAAACGAGACCTTTCGATGTTAAGTTAAATATCACACCTCTAGCATGCATTTTATTGTTAAGTTAACATTACACCTATGACAATGATCTTCTTACTTTTGTACTGCTAAGTTAATCACACCTCTAGCACACATCTTTGTCAAATTAATATCACACCTCTGACAATTCAATTTGCTCAAATTGCAAATCCAAACCCGTTACGTTAACATTACACCTCTGACGGTAAAAATCTTCATGGATCTTCAACAAATCCAATCCCACTTGTCATTTCTCCCCAATAGAATGACAGGTCCACTTAAGTTGCGTAGATCGCAAAATCAACGCTGTTATGTTAATATCACACCTCTAACAGTAACTTTTATTCCATTGATTTTCAGCAAAGTACTAGTCATGTTAACACTAAACTTTGACGATAGACTCTGGCATAATCTCCAGCAGATCAAACTCCACTTGTTATTCTCATCAATAGAATAACAAGTCCACAAAACTTGTTCAAAACACAAGTCCAGATCACACTGTCAAGTTAACATCACACCTCTGACAGTAACCTTCTCAAATTCTCCCGGTAGAGTTATTAATTTGCTAAGCTAATATCACACCTCTGGCAATTAAAACCATTTCAAAGAAGATTTGAGCGTGACCTTCGCGTCTCAAGCACACCGCGTCTCAAAGAACTTAAGAGTCACATCTTAACAGCAAGTAAAGGCTGCGTCTCTACAGCAATTGAGAACTGCATCTCTATAACAATTGAGAATCACGTCTCAACTTTGGTGAAGTTCGCGTCTCCACTGGATCAGTGTGCCAAACTGTGTCCTCTTCCTTCAAATACAAGGAGTATGCCTTTGCTTCTGCAATCGGTTCAACAGTACACTGACAAGAGCAATTGACAACTCTACCAGTTTAAAAGTACACCAAACAAACCAGAGCTCATAACAAGTGCTAAACTGAGTGTTTAAGACACTTGTGATAATCTTTCCTGGAGGCTTCAAAAAGTTCAACAGTACACTCATGAAGACCACCATCCAAACAGAATCGAGCTCAGGGTACCCTAAGAGACTGCCTCTCAGAAGAATGCCAGTCTGATTACAGGAAGTCCCGATTCAACTGAAGTCCAAAGTATTCCGAAATCCGTCTCAGTCAACCACGGAGTTTCGAAAACTTTGGAGGGGGTTCTGTAGGCTGTCTAAAAATTACTGAAGAAAGAGCCTCAAACGCGAACCTCGCAGACGCAGAAGTCGCATTCTAGCCTCAAACACAGGCCTAATGCCAAACGCAAGGGTCGCGTCTTAACCCAAACGCGAACCTCGCGTCCTTTATCAAACATGGAAGTCGCATTTCAACATCAGACGCAGACCTCAACTCAAACATACATCTCAGCCTATTCAGCGTTCCAACCGCAAATGCAGACTTCAGCCAAAGTCGCGTTCTAACCTCAAATGCGGACTTCATCAACAACACGATGCGAGGATCGTGTTCTGTGCCAAACGCGATGGTCGTGTGTTCTTTGAGACGCACGACTCAGGGTCACGTTTCAACATTAAAACGAGAGCCTGTGTAGTTCGCGTTCCAACACAGACGCGAGCCTGTGAGCTCCGCGTCTCAACATCAGAGTGAAGTCCGCGTCCAGCGCGAGACCCACATTTTGCTATAACTGAACTTGGTCAGTTACACCCTATTTCTCTCCACATAATAGGGAATAACTTCCCATTATGGAGAGATTAAGGAGTTGGTTACACCCCTCCCATTATGGAGAGATTTAAGGGGTTAGTTACACCTCAATTCCTCTATAAATAGCTATGAATAGCTATAGAGGGGGAAGAACCTGGAGGAGGGCTCTGGAAGGGGACCTCTAAAAAAAGGGACTGACGATGAGAGTCCTGGCGGAGGAATTCAAGAAGCCATAGGCAAGGGGGAGAGCTATCTCAA